>CAKNXH010061496.1:90795-165521 GCA_932178445.1 Andricus quercusramuli
GAGATGTTACGTAATTTAAGTACGGTCCCTAATACATACGTGATCTATCACTTTCTACCACAGGTTTTCCATTTGTCATATATAGTAATCCACCTGTAATCCAAGAAAATTTACTTGTAAACATGATTAATCCACCTGCTCCCCTAGGCCATCCACTTGTAATCCGGAGTGATCTACTTGTAATTCGGGTAATGAGAGTAATCCGTTAATCCAATCAATCCATTACAATCCCAACTAATCCACTTCTATCCATTTATCTGGAGTCATCTATGTAATTTTGTTATTTCGATAAATCCTAGGTAATCTACTTTTAATCCAGAGTAATCCAAGCAATCCGTGTAATCTGGAGTAATCCAAGGTACTTCCAATTCACCCGCATTTATTTTTCCCTCTTGTTTAGTGGATAATGTTTGTTCATAACAAATCGCTAAATCGCTCGGTTATCTGAAATAGTAATCTGGGGTAATCTAGGTAATCCACTGCAATCCTAGGTAATCCACTTCTAACTCAGAGTAATCCAATTAAAGTCTGGAGTAATCTAAGTGATCTGAGTAATCCAAGTAATTCACTGTACCATAGGAAATCCACTTATAATCCTTGTTAATCCACATGTGATATCACACAATCCACTTGTAATCCACTTGTAATTCAGTGTAATCCACTTTCTCCGGAGTAATCTAAGCAGTCTGGTTAATCGGCATAATTCATTTTAACCAATTTAAATCCTATGGAAACCACTTGTAATCCTAGGTGATCCCATTGTAATCCCAGGTAATCCACGTGTTATCCAGAGTAATATAAATAATCGATCTAATTCGTTTGAGGCAGGTAATCCACTTGGATTCCTCGAAAATCCGCTCCTAATCCTTTGCAATCCATTTGTAATCCCATGTAATCCATTTGTGATATAAAGTAATCCATCTGTAAGTCTATTTTTCTGAAAAGGGATTAGAATTTTGTTGGAACCTTTTAAAATTTGTTGTAATTTTTGTGTAATCTCTTAAAATTAACTTGAAAAAAATGAAGAATTAGTTTAAATTTTTTCAGGAATTTCAAAAAAAAATTTTATTATCTTAAAACCTTTCAAAATCCTTAAAAATCTTCAAAATCGTATTTCGGAATCTTCAGAAATACACATCTTCTTTTAGATTTTTTGAAATTTTTTCAAATTCCAATTCATTTTCGAATCTCTTCAAAATTTCTGGGTATCTCTTAAACTTACTCGAATTTTTTCTACAATTTTTTAATGTTGCATAATTGAAAAAAATTGCTTTAAAATCGCCCACATTCTTTTTCGAAATTAAAAAAAAATAGTTTGAAGTGATTCGAAATATTTTTAAATTTTCTCCTGAAATGTATTAAAAAAACTAAAGATTATTTCAAATTCACCCAGAAATCTCAAGCAAATTGCTCATTCCCTTTTTAAAAATTTTGAGAATATTTTGAATTTTTTGTAATCTGCTGCATTTTGTTGGAACCTTATGAAATTTTTTGTAATTTTTGTTAATACTCTCTTACAATTAACTTGAAAAAAATGAAGAATGAGTTTAATTTTTCCTAGGAACTACAAAAAAAATTATTATCTTCAAACCTTCCAAAATCCTTAAAAATCTTCAAAATTGTATTTTGGAATCTTCAAAACTACACATTTTCTTTTAGATTTTTTGAAATTTTTATAAATTCCAATTCATTTTCGAATCTTTTAAAAATTTCTGGGTATCTCTTAAACTTACTCGAATTTTTTCTACAATTTTGTAATGTTGCATAATTGAAAAAAATTTCTTTAAAATCGTCCACATTCTTTTTCGAAATTAAAAAAAAATCATTTGAAATGATTAAATTGTTAATTCCCTTTCGACTTATCAATATTCTTAAAAAGCTTCCTTTTTAAAACTCTTTAAAAAAATCATTATTTTCTTTCAAATTCTTTGAAATATTTTCAAGATTCAAATTACTTTTCAATCTTTTAAAAACTCCCGAAACTTCGAAATATCTTTTAAAAATAATTCAGTTCTAATAACATTTTAATTCTGCAAATTGAAAAAATTTTCTTAAAATCTGAACATTTCTTTTTTGCTTCTACTTCTTCTATTTTTTTCGTCAAATTAATCTCTTGAATCAAATCTCAAATTATTGTTAGAATTAACAAATAATTGTTAGTAATTAAATCAAAATTCTAGAATCCGTTTTCTTAGGCGTTGAAAGAAAAACCACAGAATAATTTTTGAAAGAATCAAAATACTTTGGAGATATTCAAAATTGAAAATGTTGGTTCTTTTTTTCTTAAACATTCATAACTTTGGTGATTTCAGTGATATTAAGGTCTTTTTTTGTAAAATATTCGTAATAGGATGCAGTTTTGAAGAAACATTTTTTTAACCAAAAATTCAGAAATTCAGTTTCAAACATAGTTTTTGAAAACTGCGAAAAGTTTTTGAAATTTTTTGGTTCAAAAAATATTTTTTCAAAACTGCATCCTTTTACCAATAATTTACAAAAAATATACCTTAATATCACTAAAATTACCAAAGTTATGTAAGTTTAAGAAAAAATGGACCAAAATTTTCGTCTTTGAATATCTCCTAAGTTTTTGATATTTTCAAAAATTATTTTGGGGTTTTTCTTTCAACACCTAAGAGAACGGATAATAGAATATTTATTAAAATTACTAACAATAGCTGAAATTCTTCCGATGATTTGACATGGAATTGCTCTATAATAAAAATAAAATTTTCTTTCTTATCAATAATGTTTAGAAACATTTAAAAATAATGGCAGGAAATTCGTGATCTTTAATAAAAGATTAAAAAACTTAAATGAAATTTAAACCAATTGAATTTTCGAATATTTAATTTTATTAATTTAAATATAATATAATTCAAATAATTTAATTTCAAATTGGATGAGAAGTCGATTTAGATGAGAGAAATTAATTTATTTCTGAAAAACAAGCAACTGCATGATTTTTATAATTTTTAGGGGCAGTTTCGGCGACGAACTTTTCGATTCCCTCGGCTCTCGATTACGAATCGCCAATTTTCAGACAGAATTCTGAGGAATCCGAAGAAAACAATATGAAAATTGTGAAACCACAACTTTATCATGAATGGCATATGATAGATGTAGATAAAGAAGGAATGAGTTCTGTTTCCCCCTCAGTTTCTTCCACCCCTAAACAAGAGGGTGAGTCTAAAAAAAATTAATTTTTAGAGAACATTAAATAATAAAAAATTATTAATATTAATTAATAATATTTGAAGTCTTTCTGAAGTTCAATCAAGAAGTATTTATTTTGAATAGATTTAAAAATGTATTGCTTATGTGTGTTTCATATATTTCAGAATATTAACGCTGTAATTGAAAATAAAAAAGTTCTAGAATTTAGAGTTAATAGAACTTTAATTTAAGCGAAGGCTTAACAAAATCCTTAGAAAAAAGTGAAATTGAAATAATTTAAGTTGAATTTGGCATAAGGGGAATCCCAAATAATGTGTTACGACTTCTTGTCTTGCCATACAAGTCTTTTTCTACTGGAATTTTTTTCCTGCCAGAATAGGACTTCCGTAAAGTCTCAAAAAATTCTAACTTGATAAATATTAAGTTTAATTTTTTGAAATAGAGTAAAATTAAAATCTTAAATTAGAATTGAAAATAAAAATTTCGAATAACTATTTATTTGTTGAAAGTTTTTGAACACTTGAATTCGAGCTTTAGATTAGATTTTAGGAAAGTATTATCAGTTTGAAAGATATTTGAGAATTATTTAGTCAAATTAAAGAAATTGCCTTAAAATCTTCCGTAAAGTACTTTTAATTGACGAAAGTATCTTATTATTTATTTATCATTTAAAAATTCTTTAATTGTTTAGATTGGGGAATTTGCCAATTTGGGAAGTTTCAATTGTTCGTAATTTTATAATTTTGTGAATTTTCTATTGCAAGTATTTGATTTTTTGTGAATTTTACAGTATCGAGAGTAATATTTTTCGGGATTTTTCATTGATCCCATTTTGGAAAATATCTTGAAATGTTTTGAAAACTTTTGTTTAAAAATTAAAGTTTGAATATAAAAGTATATGAATTTTCAACCCAATGGTTGAATTTTCATACCGAAGATATTATCTTTCATACTGAAAATATCAAATTTCATACTGAAAATATTAATTTTTGATAAGAAAGTTCATTTTGAACAAAATAGTTGGATTTTCTACCATTTTCAAACCAAAACAAAATCAAACTTTTAATAAAAGACTTAAATATTCAATAATAAAGTTGTTTTTCAACTTTATAGTGAAATTTTCAACTGAACGACTACATTTTTAACAAGGTATAGTTCAGCTTTCATCCGAATAGTTAATTTTTCAACCAAAAAAACAAAATTTTCATCAAAATAGCAGAACCCTCTACAGAAACATTTTTACCGAAAAAGATGAATTTTCAAATCAAAAACAACACTTATCAAAAAAGAGTTGAATTTTTAACAAAGATGTTCGTTATTTTTCAACGAACTAGTTGAACTTTCTACCAAATTTTTTTTATTTTCAACAAAATACATGAATTTGCAACAAAAATAGATGAATTCTCAACGATGAATAGAATAGTTGATATTATTTCAACCAAAAAAAATTTAATTTGAAATCAAACACAGCTAGCTAAATTTAACGAAAAAAATCTTGGACCAAATCAGATTAATTTGAGAATTTGAAAGCATTTAGGAAATTGAAGAAATTTAGAGAATTCAGAATATTCTAGGCATTCAGGGATTTCGAGAATTCAAGGAATTTCAGGAATTCAGAATATTTTAGGAATTCTGGGAATTCAGAGATTTTTAAGAATTCAGAGAATAAAAGAAATTTAGAATATTCCACAAATTCAGGATATTCAGAGAAATCAGGGAATTCAGAGAATTCAAGTAATTCCGAATATTCAAGTATTTGATGAAATGTAGAGAATTGAAATATTTCATAAAATTTAAGGAATTTACAATATATAAATAATTCAGAGAGTTCAAGGAATTTAGAGAATTTAAAGAATTCTGAAAATTAACAAATTCGGAGATTTTCTCGCATTCAGAGAATGCAAGGAATTTTAAACATTCTAAGAATTCTGAGAATTCCGAATCGAAAGAATTGAGAGTTTTTCAGTAATTCGGAAAATTCAATGATTTCATTGAATTGACAAAATTCCAGTGATTTTAGAGCTTTCAACAAATTCAAGGAACTTTAGGAAATTCACAATATTCGAGAATTTTAAGGAATTCAGAAAAATCGAGGCTTTTTTAGAATTCAAGGAATTCAGAGATTTCCAGAAAATCAGCGAATGTGCCAAATTTTTATTGCTCTAAATATGGAATCATAGAATATAAAAAAAAATATTTATCAGAAGTTTTAAAAAAATTTCAAAAATAATTTTTAATTAAATGTTTTAAAATTGAAAACAAGATGTAGATTTGTGCTTTTTAAAAACTTTGAAAGGTCTCATATATAATCCCGCTTGAACTTCACTTATGGTAAGTTCGTTTAAGCGGTTAAAAATCTTCCCTATTCTATTTCCACATTTTTGTTAAACTTTCAATTTTCTCTTAAAATTAATTTTTCAAAATAAAAAATCATTCGAGTTTTTATAGGAACCTCAAGAAAGTTTTTTTTTTTTAGAAATTTTCGAAAATCTTCATTTTTTTAATCTTTGAAATTTGTAATTATTTTTGAATTTTCTCAAAATTTTGAAATATCTTTTGAAATTAAAAAAGAGTTTCCCCTATTTAAAAATTATTCAAATTTTTACTAATTGCTTTTGAAATCTTGCCAAATGAAAAAATGTGCTCAAAAATCTTCCAGATTCTTTTATAACAATTTTGGAAAACTTTAAATTTTCTCTTAAAATTAATTTTCAAAATAAAAAATCATTTCAGATTTTCCGGTAGAAGCAACAAGAAATTTTTCAAGGAGTCTGTATAATCATCAGAGAATAACAGAATTTTTTAACGTCTTTTCAGACTAGATGGAAATATAAATTGAAAATTATTTTTGAATAATTTTTTTTCTGAAAAAAGATCTCCATTCGCCGCGCTGGGAATGGAACCACAGAACTTCCGATTGCTGTTCAAGAAGAGAAACTTTTTTCAGAAAATACACGTATTATTTTGCAAGGTGGTACATATCAAATTTTTCAAGGAATCTGTATTATCATCAGAGAATAAAAGAAATTTTTACGTCTTTTCATACTAGATGGAAATATAACTTGAAAATTATTTCTAAATAATTTTTTTTTCAGAAAAAAAATTATTTAAAAATAATCTTCAAATCATATTTCCATCTAGTATGAAAAAACGTTCTCCTCTCGAGCTCTCTAGTATCCTAATGGGAAGGCACCCGACCGGAAATCGGAAGTGCTGTGGTTCGATTCCCAGCGGAGGGAATAGCGAAGGTCTTTTATCAGAAAAAAAATTATTTAAAAAGAAATTTTTTTCTTTTCTCGGAACGTTTCAAATTCTTTAAAATATTATTTTTTAGAAATCATCAAAAATCTACATTTTATAAAATCTTCTGAAAATGTTTAATTATTTTTCGAAATTAAAAAAAAAGTGAAGTATCTTTTAAAACTATTCAATCTTTTACTCATTTCTTTCGAAATCTTGCCGAATTAAAAACGTTGCTCGAAATTCTTCCAGACTCTTTTTCGACAATTTTGGAAAACTTTCAATTTTCTCTCAAAATTAACTTTTCAAAATAAATAATAATTTTAGATTCTCCTAGGAACCGCAAGAAAGTTTTTCTGCCTTTTTTGGAACATTTCGGAATTCTTAAATGTAAAATCTGCATTTAGTTTGAAATTTGAAATTAAGTTTTTATAAACTTGACAAATCCAGTTTACAAAAACTTGGATAATAATTAATTTATTACAATATCTAAGTATTTTTTACTGATGTATACAATTTAAAAAAATATCTCCAAGGAGGGGTTGTGAGGGGAAATGATGGGAAGAGAAGTGGGGATGATGAAGGAAAATGAAGTCAGGAAAAGTATGGGAAATGAGGGGAAATTAAGAGAGTGGAAGTAGGGGTAAATGAGGGGAGAGGAAGTAGGTGAATTAGGTGTATTGAGGGGAAATGTGTGTAGGAAAAGTAGGGGAAATAAGGGAAAGTATGGGAATTGAGGGGAAATGAAGGAAAAAGGGGGCGAGGAAGTGAGGGGTAATGTGAACAGGAGAAGTAGGTAAGTGAGCGTAAGTGAGAGGAAGTAAGTGAAATGATTAGAAATGAGGGTGAGTATGGGTGGGGAAGTAAGGGCTGGATAAAGGAAGTAGGGGAAGGGCAGAAGGGTAAGGGAAGTGTTATCAAGGGAAGAGTGGAGAGGGGGAAGTATAGCAGAAAGAAGTGGGGGAAGGGGGCAAAATCAGGAGAGGGGGAGCATAGGAATGTAGGAGGAGTAGGGGAATGTAGGGGGAGTAGGGGTGAAAAAGTATGGGAGGAGAAGGTTTGTCTAATGTTTTTAGTATGCTTTTTTTCAGGAGAACGGATGTGGGACGTTTTCAACACTTTTTCAAAAATCCGTATTGCATTTTTCCGAAATTGGCTTGAATCTTTGCACAAGAATGCAATAAACACGGAAGACGAATTTTCTGCCAGAAAACCAATTCCACTGGAATCCAATTTAGTCGAATTGATAAGAGACACTGTAGAAAAGTTGAAATCCATTTCGAATGATAAAGGATTTATTATGGTTGCTGTTGCTCCTGGAAATAAAATTTCCCCTGCGATCGAAATTTTGCAAACAGAGGTAGACATTTTTTAATTTAATTTAAATGATATTAATAATTGAATTAAATTATAGATTACAAACAAAATTGTTGTTGAAAACCTAATTGGTTTTTCATTACTTGAAGTTTTTTAATGCCTCGAATTTTTTAATTAAATCTGCAAATAATCCCTTTTAATAATGCAAATCTTAGAAATCCTTGTTCCAAATTCACAAGCGATATGAAAAATTGAATCAAATTAACAACATTTTTATTATTACATCTTCAGTTAAAATAATTAATTTTTAACAAAAAAAAAGGAATTTTAAAAAAAATAGTTAAATGTTCAGTGGGGAGATTATATTGACCCTCGATGGAAATAATTGTTCATAATATTGGATGTTGATTTTGGCTTTAGGGTCAGAATGAATAATTCAATTAATTTTTAATTGAACCAAACGGTTCGGCGCACAATGGTGGCCCTCATCAGTGGTTAATTTTTATTCTGGAAAAGACAGTTACAAAAATATTTATAATGGACGCAGTGTAAGATTTCAATTCATATAAGAAAATTATTTCGAATTTGGTTAAGTACAGTCTTGACTGTCTTTGGTAATATTTGCGTAAATTTTAAATGAGTGTTGTCATTACAATAATTTGACAAATTAATAAAATTTTTTATATAATCTACAGAAGTATCTTGTCCTTACAATAATTGGGCAATTTAATCAAATAAAATGTGTAACATAATATAAGGTTCTGTGGAGTCTTAAGTGATAACAGGCTTTGGTAACTTTGGTACTGTTATTCGAAATTAAAAATTGTATTCTCATTATACTAGTTCGGTGAAGTTATTTGTTATAAGCAGCGAATAAAATTTACAATGCAATGAAAATAACTGGTAAATGTGAGATTTTATCCAAATTTGAAATTCGATTTGTGATTGAACCGATTTTTGTCAACTAACCTTGTGAAAATTCCAATGCGTATGCATTATAAGAGACTGAAATGTCGAGCAGTTCAGTTTGTACGTCTATTTCGTTTGAAAAATGCATGAAAACTGATGCATTGGTTAGTGTTCCTTAACGGTTTAACGCGATAAGTGGAAGAAGTTTTTCACCATAGAGTTTGGTAAGGAGAGGAAAAGTGGACCTTTTTTCGAAGGCAGCGGGGTAAGGAGTAAGTTGGTGTGTTGGACAGGAAGGGACAGCTATACAAATTTGAGAGAAACCACTCTTCGATACATGTACAATATGCCTAATTTTAGAGGAAAGTTATTCGTTGTCGATTTTAATTTTATTTTACTAAGTTATTTTTGTTTTATTTTAATAAGTTATCTTGTTCTTAATAAGACATTTCACCAACAAATTTTTTATTATTATTATAATTTTTGTTTTGTTTTGTTTTGATTAACTTGTCCTGTTGACAAATCGTATTCTAAGTGCAGGAAATTAATCTTATTAGTTGCAATTTATAAAAGTAATCTTATTAGTTGAAATTTCATCGTTTTGGTTAAAATTGCACTTTGGTTGAAAATTTCAATTATTTGTTGGAAATTCTATTTTTAAACATTTTATTTAATCAATTGTTTTATTTATATTTTTATTTAGAAGTGAAAAATGTAGTAATCACATTTTTTTATATGTTGCCTTTTTTCTGAATGGAGAGGAGTAATCTTAATAATTAAAACTTCATCTTTCTGGTTCAAATTTCAATTGCTTGGTTGAAATTTCAACTAGTATATTTTGGTATGTTGTATTTTATCTAAATGTATAAAAGTAATATGTGTAGAAATTGATCTTATTAGTTGAAATATCATCTTTCCGGTTGAAATTGCATTTCTTTGGTTGACAATTTGAACTATTTTGTTGAAATGTCGGTTTTTTAACAATTTTTCTCAAGTGAAAATTTAATTTTTATATTTTTGTTATGTTGTCTTTTATCTAATTTCAGGAAAGTTATACATTTAGAAAAGTAATATTATTTGTTGGAATTTCATCTCTGTCGTTAGAATTGTATATCTTTGGTTGGAAATTTGAATTATTTTGCTAAAAATTCGTTTTTTTTTCCCCAAAACATTCCTTAATGAAATTATATTTTAAGCAAGTTGTCTTCTATCTAAATGTAGAAAAGTAATATATATACATATTAGAAAAGTAATCTTATTAGTTTAAATATAATCTTTTTGGTTAGAATTGCATTTCTTTAGTTTAAAATTTGAACTATTTTGTTAATAGTTCGGTTTTTTTTCCAAAACATTTTTGAAGTGGAAATTTAAATATTATATTTTTGGTATGTTGTCTTCAATCTGACTGTAGAAAATTAATCTTATATATTAATTGAAATTTCACCTTTTTTGGTTCAAAATTAATTTATCTTGATGAAAATTAACTTTTAGTTGAAAATTGGGGGGAGGGGGGTTGTTCTGTTTAAAAAACATTTTTATGTAAAAATGTAACTATTCTATTTAGGTATGTTGTCGTTAATATTCAAGGTTAAAATTTGCTGTTTTCCAAAAGAGGGAAATAAAATGTTGATAAGTTCTCTGCGTCTGTCCTTTGATTGATTGCTGACGGATTGCTAACTATATGAGTCATTTCTAAAATCATTCTCTTATTGTAATGTTCTGTTTTTTTCTAAAATGGCTGTGTTTTTAAAATCAAAACGATGGTCTTCTATCCATGCGTGTTTTGTCATTGCTGTCCATTTGTTTGGGGGTTTGTAAACGTCTTTTGTGTCTTCTGTTATGCGTGTGTGTAGCGGTCGTTTTGTGGTGCCTATGTATATTGCCTCATAGTCTATGCAGGGGGTGCTGTAGACAACATTTGACGTTTTTTCTTTAGGAATCGGATCCTTTTTTGATTTGAAAATTTGTTTGAGGTCATTAACATTGCGGAAGGCTATTTTAATGTTAAAGGGTTTGAGAATGCTAGACATTTTTTTTGACAAACCTTGAACATAAGGTAAAGATATATATATGTGGGTGATGTCTGTGTTCCGTTGGGGCTGTTATGTCCTGCTGCGCCTGTGTCGGTTATTGGATTGTGTGTGCTGTCAGTTCGTGTATTCGTCATTTGTTGGAGCGTATGTGTGTCTGTATTTTTTTGATGTATGAAAGTTAGTCTTTTTTTGATGTGAGTGTTGATAAACGTTAGTGGGTAGTTGTTGTTTATTAATATTGTTTTAATTGTTTTTAGATTTTTTTCATGGAAGTCTTGATGTGCTAAAGTGATGCTTCTGTCTACGAAATTGTTGATCACGTTGATTTTGTGTTGCTGTGGGTGGTGTGAGAAATAATTAAGGCACTGACCTGAGGCTGTTGGTTTCTGATACCAATCGGTTTTTAATTGATCCCCTTCTCTTATGAGTAGGACATCAAAGAATGAAATTTTGTCATCAGATTCTTCTTCTATCGTGAATTTTAATTTGTGATTGAAATTGTTGAACGCATTAAGGATTGTTTCTATTTGTTCAGCGGGAGCAGCAGTGATGATATCATCAACATAACGAAAGAAAAAGGGTAAATCAATCTGGAGAGAAGTTAGGCAGTTTGTTTCTAAATCTTCCATAACAATGTCAGATAAGATTGGAGAGAGTGCTGAACCCATCGGGAAACCTGATTTTTGTTGATATGATACGCCTTTAAAGTTGAAGGAAGAATTGCTTACACAGGTTCTAAGTCCTTTGAGAAATTGTGTCATGGGCATTTTAACATTTTTTTGTATTTGTGGCCATCTAGCTTTTACTCCAGCAATAGCGAGAGCAATTGGAATATTTGTGAATAAGGACTTAGCGTCAAGGGAAATTAATTTATAGCCTGGTGGGATTGTCACACTTTTAATTTTTTTTATGAATTCAAAACTATTTTTCACTCTTGATTCTGTTGGTTTTATGAAACTTCTGTAGATTATATAAAAAATTTTAATTATTTGAAAAATTATTGTAATGACAACACTCATTTAAAATTTACGCAAATATTACCAAAGACAGTCAAGACTGTACTTAACTAAATTCGAAATAATTTTCTTATATGAATTGAAATCTTACACTGCGTCCATTATAGATATTTTTGTAACTGTCTTTTCCAGAATAAAAATTAACCACTGATGAGGGCCACCATTGTGCGCCGAAACGTTTGGTTCAATTAAAAGTTAATTCAATTATTCATTCTGACCCTAAAGCCAAAATCAACATCCAATATTATAAACAATAGTTAAATGTTCAACCAATCTGATGAATATTTAATAAAAAAATAAATTCTGAACAAAAAGTGTAATAATTAATATTTCCACGAAAAAGTTTTAAATTTTTAATAAAAAACTGTTAAATTTAACTAAAAAATACGAATTTGCAACAAAAGAGTGGAATTTTTAGCTAAGAAAGATTGTTCAATGAATAAAAAAAATTGCAGAAAAATATTGAATTTCCGACTAAAAAAAAGAGAATTTCTAGCAAAAATGAAATAGCTACGTCTTAGGTAAAAAAATTAATTTCCAACAAAAAAAAACGTATTCTCAACAAAATTAGGAATTTTCAACCAAAGAAATAAACTT
Source organism: Andricus quercusramuli (assembly GCA_932178445.1). Classification (NCBI taxonomy): domain Eukaryota; kingdom Metazoa; phylum Arthropoda; class Insecta; order Hymenoptera; family Cynipidae; genus Andricus; species Andricus quercusramuli. Next base: position 103,085 of record CAKNXH010061496.1, read on the forward strand.
TAAACTCAAATTATGCAACTTCAATCAGAACAAAATTTTTTTTAAATCTGATAGTTAAATTTTCAATTCAAAAGATGAATTTTCTACCAAAAAGGACAAATTTTTAATAAAATAGATGAATTAAATTGTCAACCAAACGAATTAATTTCAGCCAAAAAGATTGAATGTCTATAAAAAAGAATTTCGACGAAAAATGGAATAGATGCGTTTTCTGTTGAAACATTGATTTTCAATTTAATAAAATTATTTTCAAACAAAAAATGGAATTTTAACTGAAAAGATTAATTTTCTACGGAAAAGAACGATATTTAACAAAGTACATGAATTTTTAACCAAATATTTTAATTTTTAATGGAGTTTTCAATCTGATAGTTGAATTTTCAAACAAAAAAGTTAATTTTTTAACAAAAAAGATAAATTTTGAACGAAATAGATGAATTTCCAACCAAAAGTAGAATTTTTTAATTTTCAGTTAGAGAACTAAATTTTTTAAGAATTAAAATAAATTTTCAACGAAATAGTTACATTTTCAACCAGAAAGATTAAATGTCTATTAAAAAAAATTCGACGAAAAATAGAATAGTTGAATTTTTAGTTGAAAAATTAATTTTTAATGAAAAAATGATTTTTCATCATACCTCAATCGATATAATGAAAAATTGTATGCATGACTCGTTGCCTTTCGACCCTCGTCACGCAATATACTATTCTCCCAAAAAAGAATAATTTTCAACAAAATACATGAATTTTCAACCAAATATTTTAATTTTTAAAGGAGTTTTCAACCCAAAAGTTTAATTTTCTACTGAAAAAAGTCAAATTTCCAACAAAATTGATGCATTTATACCTGAAAAAAAATTTCAATGAAAAATAGAATAGTTTAATTTTCAGTTTAAGGAATAAATTTTCAACGAAATAGTTAAACTTTCAACCAAACAAGTGAAATTTCTACCAAATGATTTATTGTATATGAAAAAAAAATGTTTCAAAAACACAGAAAAAACTGGGGTTTCTATTAGAACCAATTTTTGGTTCCAAAGGAGCTGCAACAAAAAGGAACCTCTCTTGCTGAAAAGGAACCCAAAATGATAAATGGTTTCTAAATGAACCCAAGTGTGGATTCAAATGGTTCTAATAGAGCCTTTTTCTCACTTCTGCCTGGACTCACTTCAAAGATTGCACAAGTTAAGGATACACATTATGCTTTATAATTGGAATTAAATAATATTGCACTGGAAAACATTTAATGAAGAAACTAAAATCATAGACATTAGTCATTCTTAAAAGGAAGATATCGCACATGAAATGTGACAGTTTTTAAGGTTATGTTACAAATCCGAATGTTTTCCACTGCGCATGCCCAAAAAGCGCGGGACTATTCAAAATTATATAATATACACTTGCAATATTAGGTTAATATAAAATTTTTTCAAGAAGCTAGGTATTTCTATAATTCAATTTAATTTGTTTTAAATAAGAATAAAAAAATTTTGTTAACATTTATCTGTATGACTGTTCATAGTATTTATTGATTTCAAATAGGCCCGCGCTTCTCGGCACATGCGCAGTTGAAAACGTCGGCAACCGCCGATGGCCATCTATCGGGTATGAACAAAACTAAAAAGGAACCCTAAATAAGAGTTCCTTTAGAGCCTAAGTTCTAAATGATCCCAAATTTCATTTGAGCCGCAGCATTACTGATCCCTCAGTTTTTTCTGTGAAGAATTCAGTTAAATTTTTAGTTCAACAAAATAATTTTCATCAGAAAACTGATTTTCAACCAAAGAAAAATGAATTTTCAATTAAAAAAGAAAAATACACATTTCTACTAAAGAAGAATAATTTTTGGCACTTACACATTTTCTAACTGTTACAGTTTTTCGGTTTTGTCCGAATTTTTCAAACAAAAATGATCAAATTTCAAAGTTTCATAAATCAAAGTTTTTGAACAATTTCAGGTTACGTTTGGGTTTTAAACCAGAAATTATTATTTTAAAATAAAAATCATTATAATTTGAACAATATTTAGAATAATATAACCATTTTTATTATTTTAAACGAAAATGATTTCAATTTACAGAAGATTTGCAATTGCAAACAATTTTTTGTTACGTTATGTCCGTGTTATTTGTCAAAATTTGGTATTTAAAATTTTTTAAATCATCAGATTTTTATGATTATAATTCAGTATCATTAAACTAACAACTTTTGTCCAAATTTTCGTTTTGCTTGCGTTGTATACAGGAAATCGCTATAGATTTAAAAGGCGATTTACAATTTTTGAACAATTTCAGGTTATGTTACCATTTTTTGCCGGAGAAAAGTTATATTTCACACCAAAATAATTGGATTAAAAAAATCAAGGTTTATCTTCTTGAACAATTTTTTGTTATGGTAATGTTTCTTGTCAAAAACTGGTACTGTTGATAAAAAATCATTAGATTTCGAAGAAAATGTATCATTTTTTGAAATAATAGTAGGTTATGATAGAACTTTCCATCAAAAATTGAAATTTTGAACAATAATAAAAAAAAATTCAAAGAAGATTCACAAATTTTAACAATTTTATGTTAACTTGGCGAAGATTCATAATTTTTAAACAATGTTAGGTTACGTTGAAATCTACATCAAAAATTGGGATTTATAAATAAATATCATTAAAATTGAAATAGAATTCAGAATATTTTAACAATTTTAGAATTTTTCAATTTTTTTCGTCAGAAATCGATATTTTTAATTTGAAAAAAAAAATATATTTCAAAGAAGATTCACAACTTTTCAAAGGAGATTAATAATTTAGGAACTATTTTAGAATATTTTAACATTTCTCACTAGAAGTCGGTTTTTTTAAACAAAAATAATTATATTTGACAAAATCACTGGACTTACAGTTTTTGTCATTTTTTTTTGCTTTTTATACCGAAAATCGCTATAAATTAGATTTTAAAGAAGATTGACAATCTTTGATCAATTAGGTTTTGAAGAAGATTTACCATCTTAATGAATTTTTTGTTTTGTTAGTGATTGTCGTCGAAAATTGGTATTTTCAATGCAAACTTATTAGATTTCTAAGACAATTAAAAATATTTGAACAATAATAAAAAAAAATCCAAAAAGATTCACAAATTTTAACAATTTCATGTTATGTTAGCAAAGATTTATAATTTTTTGACAATGTTAGGCTCCGTTGGAATTTACTTCAAAAATTGGAATTTTATAATCGAATATCATAATTTGAACAGGATTTAGAATCTTTTAATAATTTTAGAATTCTCAGTGTTTTTTGTCGGAAATCAATATTTTTAATTCGAAAAAATTATATTTCAAAGAAGATTCACAACTTTCAGAAGGAGATTTATCATTTAGGAACAATTTAAAGTTATGTTAACACTTTTCACCAGAAGTCTGTTAAAAATATGATAAGGTTTGAAAGAAGATTCAGAATTGGAAACAATTGTTTTTTTATGTTATGTTAGTGTTTTTTGTCAGTTTTGAAACCATTTTTTGTTGTGTTAGTGTTTCTCATATAAAATTTTTATTGTCAATAAGAAATCATAAAATTTATTTGTTTGTAATTTCTATTATGTTAGATAATAGATAGTGTGAGATACAAAGATTGTGTAATAAAATTAATTTTATATTCTAATTGAGAAATTAGCTGAGACAAAAAATACAGTAATCAAGCGCTTAGAGCGCGTAATTGTTTTCTATTTGAATTTAAATTATTAAATTTTTGCAATAATGTCACGAAGCAAATAAAGAAACAAAATGAATCGCAAATTCTTCTCTTAAAATAATTCTCTCTAAAAATAAAATGTTCCTTTTTTAGATTTCCCCAAAAGATACTTTGTTAGTCGTGTCAGGAATTTGCTCCCAGGATAGAAAACTCGTTCCATTTTTCGCTAATGGACCTGGATCAAAATATATCTACGAAGCAAAAACCATTTGGGATTTAACTTCTGCTGTGAGAAAAGCAGTATCCGGTTGCGAAGGAATTTGGTGTAAAGTCGAATCTTTGAATCCAATTTGGACCCCTGATCACGAATTTCGCAGAAGATTTGCCCGGGAAAAGTCCATCGAGACAGTGGTAAGCGAAATTAAAATAATTCTTCAAAATCCCGATTTCATAAATAAAAAATTAGTCAAAGCAGATGCATCCCTCCCCTACTCCCGCGACGTTCTCCTACATTCCCCTCTTCTACTTTCCCTCTCCTCCCACACTTCAACCGTCCCTTGCCCTAACTTCCCCAAATTCTTCATCTTTTTTCCCCCCTCCTCACTTTCCTTCACATTTCCCCTCACTTCTCCTAGTTCCGTTCCTCCCACTTCCCCCACTTTCCGTCCCCTCATTTCCCACCACTTCTCCTATTTCCCCCAAACTCATTTTTGTGTAAGACTTCTATTTCCCCTCTCCTCATTTCCCCAACCTCCCTTCCCCTTGTGATCTGTGAGTTGTGAGTTGTCAGCTGTGAGTTGTGATTTGTGAGCTGTGAGTATTGATTTGTGAGCTGTGAGATGTGAGTTGTGAGATGTGAGTTGTGAGTTGTGAGTTGTGAGTTGTGAGTTGTGAGTTGTGACGGAAGGAGACCCGACCGAAACTATAAAATGAAAAACGAAACCCTAAAAAGAAAATCATTAACATTAGGATTTTAATTTTACGTAATAGAAATCAAATTTATTTTCAGGAACCAAGTTTGACTACTCCTGTACAAAACATTACAGAAACAGATAAGGTTAGATTCCAGTGATTTTTTACAAATTTGTTAATTGTGTTACAACGAAAATTTTTATCGTTTTTAAGATTTCTAAAAATTGAGATCGATTTCATGAGGTATAAATTTAGAAAGTACTGTTTGATTAATAGATTATAAAAATACTAGCAGGAAATGCACTAGCGTGAAGTTTGATTATATCTCTGGATTTTTATTTCCTAACATTAAAAATATAAACAATTTAAAAATTCATTATCAACCAAATTTTTAAATATTAGTTTTAAAAGATTTTGTTGATTATTAATTAAGAATTTCGAATTGAAAGCATTTGAAATTAAACAAAAAATATATTGAATGATTTTCAATTAAAAACGTTCGAAATCAAACAAAAATTTTAGATTTTAGATTAGGTGAAATTAAAAGAAAAGGATAATATTTCGAATAGAATGAAAAGTAATTTAACCATTTCCGAATAAAAGCGTTTTATAATTAATAATTTTAAATTAACAGTGTTTGGGATTGAAATTTTTCGTTATCAGTGGCTCTCAAAATTGAAAAACTGCAGACTAAAATATTGAAAATTGGACAATCTTATTAGAAATTAGTTGAAATGCCATTATTTTTATTGCAAAGCGTTAAAATTGAAACATTTTATTTGCAATTGTAAAATCTCGAAATTGAAACATTTAAGATTAAAATTTCGGAAATTGGACAATTCAAAAACGTTAAAAAATTGAATATTTTCAAAGTCAAAGCTTCTGAAATTCTGAAATTTTTTATTTCCATTAAAAAAAAGTTATAATTCAACATTAAAATTGATTAGACCAATTTTTCTGAGATAAAAAAGTTAATTTACCCTTAGAAATTGATGAATTTTCAATTATAAAACTAATGAATTGAATTATTTGAAAAACTTTAAAAATAAAATGTAATTTTAAATGGGAAAAATTAGGAATGAAAAAATGTCTACTAGGGAACGTGAAAAATTGAACGAATCCGAAATTCATAATAGAATATTTATTTTGTAATTCCATTTATTTTGACTATATTTGAATCGTTCAAAAATTAACCGCTTTCAATATTATTCAAAAATCATTCATTAAAAATTTTTTTTTAAATTAATAAATAATATTTTTAAATTTCCAATGATCAATTTAAAAAAATCTCTAGCCAATAATCAAACAATTTTGAGATACTCAATTCGAAATTGTTTTTTTTTTTTCTTAAGTTGAGTTTGAAATGTTCAATATTTTGGAATATTTTTTAATGAACAATAATTTAATTTCCAATGCGTAGTTTTGAAAGAAGTCTAACTTAAAATTTCAAAGATTGATATTTTTTGTAGGTGTCTAATGCATCGATAGTGAATACTGAAAATCCGACTGATGATCATAGTCAACATGATAAAAACAAAACCTCCCCTGAAGAGTCGACTGAAAAATCGACCGAAGGATCGGCTGAAGAATCAACCAAAGAATCGACTGAAAAATCAACCAAAAAATCGACAGAAGAATCGGCTGAAGAATCAACCAAGAAATCGGCTGAAAAATCAACCGAAAAATCGACTGAAAAGTCAACCGTAGAATTAACTGAAAAATCAAAGGAAGCAACTACGCAAAAATCGTCAGTAAACCCCATCAAAAGATTGAAACAAAATCCTGTGGAAATTATGACCGGAAAATCCAGTAATAAACCACATGCTAAGGTAAAATATCATAAAAATCAAAGGAAGATATTAAGAAAAACTATTTAAAATTTAGAAAAGAAGAAAAAATTTACAATCAACTGAAGATTAATAAAATTTAATGGTTAAAAATTAACCAATTTTGTTGCGAATTCATCTGTTTGGTTGAAAAATCATCTGGTTTTGTTCGGTTAAAAATAAATCTGGTTTGGTTCAGGATTCAACTGTTTCGTTGAAAATTCTACTTTTTTGTTTGAATTCAACAGTTTTTTATTTCAAATCAAAAAATTTTTTGTTAGAAGTCTTTAACGATTACATTTTTTTGTTGAGAATTCATCTTTATTTGATAAAAATGCACTTATCTGGTTGAAATTTGAATTTTTTCGTTGAAAATTCATTTTGCTTTGATTTAAGATTCATCATTTGAGTTGACAACTGAACTATTCTGTAGAAAATTTCAACTTTTGGGCGTGAAAATTCAACGATTTTAATTAAAATTACCGCTTTTGTTGGAAATTCAGTTTTTTTGTTGAAAATTCAAATATTTGGTTAAAAAGAAACTTTTTTCTTTTTAATTAAACTATCTTGAAGAAAATTAAACTATTTTATAAAACATTATCTTTTTTGTTGAAAAATTATATTTTTGAGTTGCAAATTCAACTGTTTTGTAAATAATTCGCCTTTTTCTCTTCAAAATTTAATAACTTTGTTGAAAATTGATGCATTTTATTGAAAATGCGTCTTTTTGGTGAACATTAATCTTGCTGGTGAAAAAAGAATATTCTTTTGGTTGAAGATTTAACTTTTTCGATTAGTTCAACGGGTTGAAAATTTGTCTTTTGGTAGAAAATTATTCTTTTATGGTGGAAAAGTCATATTTCTTGGTAAAAAATAAATTTTTTGTTGTTGAAAATTCGACTATTTGGACGAAATTGAAAATTGAATTGTTTTGTAGAAAGTTTCATCTTTTGGACTTGAGAATTCAACAATTTTATTAGAAATTAACTTTTTTGTTGAAAATTCACATTTTTGGTTGAAATTTGAAATATATTTGGGTTAGAAATTCAAATGTTTTGTAAAAAATTCACCTTTTCTCTTAAAAATTCAACAAGTTTGTTGAGAATTAAAGTCTTTTTTAGAAAGTTCGTCTTTTTTGGTAATCTCCTCTTATGGAAAAATCCATCTTTTCAGTTCAAAATTTAACTTTCTTGTTAAAAATTTGACTTCTTTGTTGAAAATTAATTTTTTTCTTAGTTAAAAATTAACCTTTCCATCTAAAAATTTAACTAACATTTTTGGTTTGAGTGTATACTTTATAACTTACAAATCCAAGCGTTTGGTATAAAATTCATGTATTTTAATGAAAGGTTGCGTTTTGAGTTAGAAAATTCGTATTTTTGGTGAAATTTTATTCAATAGATTTCATTCTCCTACTGTTCCCCCATTTTTGTTAAAAATCACCCAGGGGGTTCCAAGATAGGCCAAAATTGTTAAGGTAGCTCATGGACGACCTCTTATTGACTGAATTTTATATTTTTATTCAAATAGTATTTTATGCTTGAAAAATTGATTTTAATATTAATATTTCTATTCGATAGTATAGTTAATTGATATTGTAATATAAATGAATGAAAAAATTGCAGAGTCATAATGTTGAAGAAAAACCAAAATCTGAAAATACGAGGAGTGGGGAGATGGATGAAGAAATGTTGTCTACTTCAGGAGCTGCCGGACTTTCGATGGAAACAACCGCAATTATTGGTGCCATAACATCCTTCGCTGCTACGATTTTTCTCGATTTGTAGCCTTATTTGATTTTAAAATTGAGTAATTTTCATTCAAAAAGTTGCTGATATCGATTTTTTTTGCAAACAAGAAATTTAAATATTTGTTGTATGCATTTTTTCACTTTCATTACAAAAAAGCGATTCAAAGGTTACTTGATTTTCTCGGAAAAATTAAATCAAGAGTTTTTTAAAATTTTCTTTGAAAAAATTCTATTGAATAAATTAGAAATTTTGTGAAATTTAGGATTATTTTGGAAATGCAAATATCAGCAACTTTTATTCAAAGATCGATACAGTGAATTTTAAATTCTGATTGAGAGGAACAATTTTCCTAATTTGTGTTTGTAATTCGTGTGTGTCTTTCAGTAAATGCAATAAATCCAATTTCTTTAATTCGAGATTTATTTTTATTCCAGTTTTATAAATGCTTAAAAGTAAGAATTCATTGTTGTGGAAAAGCACGATTAATTTTTTAAACTAAAAGACAAATTTTTAACAAAAGACATGAATTTTCTATCAAATAGTTGAGTGTTTACTTATTATAAAGGATACATTTCTCACCAAAAATTAAATAGTACAGTTTTCAGATAAAAAAATAATTTGTTAACAAAAAAAAACGGATTTTCAACAAAAAAGTTCGAATCAAATAAGTGTATCTTAGAAAATGGGAATTTTTAACAAACTAGTTCAACTTTCAACGAAGTAATTGAATCTTCTACTATAAGAGATGAACTTTTAGACAAATAGTTGCATTTTAAATAAAAATATGAATTTTTCAGCATGGAGATTAATTTTTTTTACAAAAAATCATAATTTTCAACTAAATAAATCAATTTTCAACAAAAATGTTGAATTTTGAAGCCAAAAACTACCGATTTATTTGCAAAGAGGTTGAATTTTCGACCAGAAAGAACAAATTTTTAACATAATACATGAATTTTCAACTAGAAAAGATCAATTCTCAATCAATTTTCAACTAAAAGTGGAATAGTTACATTGGTAATTAAAAAAATGAATTCTCAACTGAAAAAGAAACGAATTTTTTAATAAAATAGTTGCATTTTCAGCCGAAGTGATGAGCTTTCAAGCAAAAAAAATGAATGTTTACCCAAGCAGTTCATTTTTTAACAAAGTAGCTAAATTTCTTCCAAAAAAAGATGACCTTTTAACGAAATTGTTACATTTTGAATGAAATAATAGAATTTTCAATTAAATGCTAGAATTTTTAACCGAAAAAAATTAAATTTTTAACGAAAAAAGTTAAATTTTAAATCAAGGAGATGAATCTTTAAAAAGTATGAATTTTTAACCATTTTTCAGTCCATATTTTTCACGTCCAACTAAATCAAATCAAATCCGAACAAAACGGTTGAGTTTTCAACGGAAAAGTTTATTCACGAGAAGTTTAATTTTCATAAGAATAGTTTGATTTTTAACCAAATAGTTAAATTTATACCAAAAATATACATTTTGCACTAGAAAAGATCAATTTTCTCTAAAAAAAAAAAATAATTTTTCAATTAAAAATGGAATACTTATATTAGTAGCTAAAAAAATTTACCAACAAAAAAACGAACGAACTTTTAACAAAATAGTTATATTTTCAACCAAAAAAAAAAGCATTTTCTACTAGGATGATGAATCTTACAAAAATTAATGTTCAACAAAAGAGTTCAACGCAAAATATGATTTTTTAACTCAGAAGATTATTTTTCTAAGATTGAAATAGTTATATTTTCCACCAAGGAGATCAATCTTCGAAAAAGAAGAAAAATAATTTTTAACAAAGTAGTTCAAGTTTCAACCAATTAGCTGATTTTTTTACCAAAAAAATGACACTTTTACAAAATAGTTGAATTTTCAACAATATCATAAAAATTTCAATGTGATGCTAGAAATGTTTTGAAAAACACAAATTTTCAGCAAAAATTGACGTCTTATCTACAAAACTGTTGAGTTTTCAACCCGATAATATGAGTTTTTAAGAAAAAAGTTCATTTTCTCCCAAAAAGTTTACATTTTGATAAAAAAATATTAGTTATAAACCAAGAAGATTAATTTTCCAACGAAAAAGACGAACTCTTAAAAAATACATGAATTTTTAACTGAAAAAGACCAATTTTCTCTGCATAAAAAAAATGAATTTTCAACTGAAAATGGAATATTTACATTATTAATTCAAGAAGTTTTGTACAAAGAAACGACGGAACTTTCAACAAAATAGTTACATTTCCAACCAAAAAAAAAGAGTTTTCTACTAAGATGATGGATCTTACCAAAAATGAATTTTCAACAAAAGAGTTCAACTCAAGAGATGATTTTTCAACCCAGAAGCAGAGCTGGGCAGTGTTTCACAAAAATTGTATTTGAGGTATCTCAAATACAAACTACATTCAGGAAAAATACGTTTGAAATACATCATGGGGAAAATACAATTCGCTGATGTAGTTCAAATACAGCTACAAAATAAATTTGAGTTTGAAATATTTTTTGAAATGCATGTGAGAATTGTATTTTGTAGTTGAGGTATTTTGTAGATTCTCTGGAATTTTTAAGGAAATGCACTACTTTCTAATATCAGCATATAAAAATTATATTAAAAATCCCTGGAGTGTATAATAAGTCTAGGAATTTTATGATCAAAGAGTGGGAGTGCAAAAGCGTGACAAATACAATATACAATACAATACCTTCTTATTCAATAATGCTATGGTTTTAATTCATTTATCATTTATATTCAGTGAAAAATATTATTCATTTTACTTTTGAAATTATGGATGATTAAAAAAAATGAAAATTTTTTAATTGTTTTTTAAATAAATAAATTAATTGTTAATGATAAACTTATCCAAATGTTATTTCATCGTTTATAATTTTCATAAAAATACAAAATATAATATTTTTAAATTTCTTTAAAACTGCACTTTTCTCGTAGGTCAAAAGAAATTATCGTTAACACGTGTTTACTTTTACAAGTGTTCTGTTATGGAACGAATGTAATCGTTCGTAAACTTCGAGTCCCTTTTCTATAGGAAGGGTGAAACTATGTCAAAAAAATGTTTTTAATTCTTTCTCCGTGTTGTCTCTTTTTCTCTCTCTGCTCAGGTTCTCTCTTTTACTAATGGCTTTTCCGAAAATCTGACAAATTCTAAGAGTTTCAATCTAAACTAAACCTCAATATTTGTGGTGACTTTATACATGAATCATCGTGTAATCGTTTTTCATTTTAATGTTTTGATTTTTGTCAAATAGAAGTATAATTTGAGTGTTTTTTTGAAGAACTTTTATAATATCTGTAGAAATTTGTTCTCTTGTAACAATTGAATTGTTTATTCTTAAATAATTGTTAAAAACTTTAAATAGTGTCCTCCCCAATGTTATAAGGATGAAACTTTATCATGAAAAAAAAACCAAAAAAGAAAGAATTTATGGAAATGTTATTTATAAAGAGAGAAGGTAACAAAGTTATCAATTCAAAGAAGTACCTCTCAAGATATAACAAAGTTCGGGATAGAATAATTAACTGGTTAAAGTAATTTTCTTTGAATAAATAAAACAAAAATTTACATTCCATTAAAAAAAATCAATTTCTCAATAAATAATTTTTTGTTTTTACATTAAACTCAATGAATTTATATTTTACACTGAATGTGAGACAAATGTTTTCTTCGCAGGTATATTAATTACTCATACCTTTAGTTGAAGGGTTGAAATGCAAAAGGAGTCAAGCGCCATTTTTCACGTTTTTCAGGAGAGACTTTTTCAGGAGAGTTTCGCGAATTTTGAAAATCCAATTATGACTTCGAAATGGTGTAAAACTAACATTTCAACTTCAAATGATAGCAGTAATAATTTTGCATATTTCCAAAAAATAAGAAATTGGGTTTCAGGTTATTCAGTGCTGAACGGAAGGGACCGAATAGTAATTAAAAATAATTAGCCAGTTTCGAGAAAAATGAAATTTGATTTTTTACTTTGTGGTTAGAAAAGCTTCTCGGACTGTCAACAGAAAAACACAAGCCGAACACACGCGTCCGTTCATCTGCTACGATCGTGATTTCTAGATAATGCGCAGCCGCGACGATCGATCGGGATCAAGTACACATTGGCGCTTGACCCCTCCAGCTGTTCTTTTTTTAGTGGGAATTTTGAAAAATAATGCCCCAAAAAAATCCTTTGGCAGGCGTGTGTAATAGAATTTATCTGATTTTTCGAGCTAATAAACCCGATTTCGAAAATTTGGCGCTTGACTCCTTTTGCAGTTCTACCCTTCAGTTATCCCTATAAATAATCCCTGATGAGGAGGTATAATTGACCTCGAAACATGTTGGTTCCCTCGTAGTATAAAAAGGACGCAAAAAGGAAAAAGTGAGAGGTTGGTTTTTGGTTACTTTTTCCCTTTTTTCCCTCCTTTTCATTATGTTATTTTGTCTCTAATGGGCCGAAAAGTTAGATTGTTTTGAATTTTATTTTTTGATTATGAATCTATTTCTAGCTTTTTTGCGAAAATTATTCATGATAAAATGAACTTCATTTCCATCTGAATTCAAAAAAAAGAGAGAATGACGATTATGATGAGAGGAGGGGCGGTAAGTGGCGGGTAAGAGAGGGGATGGGAGAGGGAAGAGCGGAAATCAATTTGAGCGAAGGAGGGAGTAGAATCCTACAATACGGTACATAGAGAAGCGCAGTAACCCTTATACGTTACATTGAGCTGCGCAGTAGAACTAAAGCAATAATTTTATTGATATATTCTACAATATTGATAAAAATCTAAATAGTAAGTGAAAGGACGTGTATATGGTCAGCCGATGCAGTAATCGAAAGCGTCTGACTAAATATATTGAAATGCAAATAAGTAGCATCTAGAATCCCCGCTCATGAAAGGTCAAGAGTAGAGATTCGCGATCACTGACCGTCGCACAGTGGGGAAAAAGTACATTTTTTGGTTCAAAATACTATTCCGGCTGAATCTGCGGACCAATTTAGATATCTTTTTTCTAGAAAAAAACTGAGAAAATTCCGGAAAGAATTGTCGAGGCCGATTTCTGAAAACGATCTCCAGTTTTTTATAAATAAACAAATATATGGTAAAAAATGAACATTTTTTGAGTTTAGTCCTCTGGCTTCTTAGAAATAGAGTAAAAAGCTTCGCAATCAACTCAACTTGATAGTGCAACATTACTAGAAGATTATCCAATAGCGAGCAATAAACGAAAAATTTGTCAATAAGCAAATAATTTGTTAAAAGTTCATTTTCGAGATTTTCATTATTTTCATATTATTTTTCCTCATCATGTGAGTAATTCATCGCATAACACCATGATGGACAATTTCGTATTTAAGTAATAATTAACTATAATATAAACAAATTTCATTAAAAAATGTGCACTTTGGGTGTGTTTTGAAGAAAAACACGTTTTTTACGGTCTGTACTTATAATTAGCTAACTCGAGACAGTTTTAATACAAGAGCCAACTGAACAATAATATTTATGATTGTTATTATAATTTATGTTATAATTATAATTCTTGAGTAAGCAATTCCTCACTTGCCTCAATTTGCCAGGGCAACGATACTAAAAGTTAATTGAATAATGAAAATTAAACCAAAAATTCTTAAGCAAGTTCTTCTTTCATTGCCAAAATATGACGCCAGGCTTCCATTTCACGTCTCAGGCGAATCTTGAGCTTCAGGATCTAGGAGAATTACTTTGTTTTTCCATTTTCGCCTCTGATTTACAATTTTTGGGTCGGTTTAAATCAGCAATTTCCGTCCATGATCTTTATTAGTAGCCTCTCTGCTGCATTTTCGAGTGTGAAACTCTCGTAGATGTCTAAAAATTTTGTTGTTCGCCTCTTGAGCTTCTTTCGTCAATTGACCAATGGGGGAGGAAAGCAGATTGAATAATTTTGGCTCCATGTATGAGAATCTTGTATGCTGTTACTGGCATGTAGTACCAATTATAAAGATTGCCGTACATTTGCGCGGTTTCTTGGCAATAATTTCCGAACTTGTAAGTGTCAATTACCTCCCCTGAAGTCATTGCTTGCAAAATTATGCCGAATCTACGGATCAACTCCCTGTCGACATTTGTGATTTCGGAAGTCAAATCAGGATCTCTGAAAAATCTTCTAGCAGTATTTCCTGTATTAGTAGTTCCCGAGCCATGTTTTGCCACATCTATAATGAGCCCCATCTTATCACGGAATTCTTTTTGGACTCTCTGTTTTGCAGTTTTCATTTTCGCTTTCTCTTGATCAGTTTTTGCTTGCCACTTGCAGAATCCTAAACGATAGCTTATGTGCAGAATGAATTCCATCAAACGAATCCACGCGTGCAATGTAGAGAGTCCGTATCTGAAATTTTGTACCTTCTCTGTCTTATCTACAAGTTTATGTAAGTCGTTCATCTGCGATGGTTTCACATCACAGGTAACATGTGGCAGCAGAAGGAGTTCCACAAAGAGCTTGGCACACCTTTCCATCTACCATAGTCAACGCCAAATCATGAAAGACAGTTATGGTACAACGACTATTCGGTAATTTTATTTTTGTAGGTTTGAGTTTTCTGATTTTGTCTTCCATCAACTCTACTGCCGTCCAACCCAGATAGCACAACAGTTTGCGACAAACTTGCCTCAACCTTGCGATGCAAGGTTCGGAAGCTTGCATCGCAAGGTTCAGGCAATCTTCCAGCAAATAAGAAAATGTCCGCCATGCGGCAATATTGCGAAGCAAGATTGAGGGAATATTGCCTGGGAAAGTTGCTGAAAGCTTGATAAACAATATTGAGGGAATATTTTGTGGCAATGTGCTTCGAATATCGCCTGGGAAAGTTGCTGAAAGCTTGATGAACAATATTGAGGGAACATTTTCTGGGAATGTGCCTCGAAGATTGTGCATCATTATTCAGGGAATATTTCCTAAAAATGTTCCTGGAAGGTTTTGCAACATTTTTTCTTATCTCTATGTAGTAAATTGAAAGGTCAGTGAGAACAAATTAATTAAATTTCGATATAATATTTATTGTTATTGAGCAATCAACAGGATTATGTGTTTACCTATTTTTTTATACAAGTGTCACATATATTGTACCCGTTCTTATGGAAGTTATATAAAAACACTTAATAATTATAAGTAATAATAGCAGTGTGGTTATTAATATGTCGAAAAAATCCTTCACATTTGAAGCATTCAGTAAGAGCGGAAAATTGAATGTTTGAAATATCAAAAGATATAAACTGAAAATGGTGCTCTGTTCTAACTTGAATTTCAAACAATATAATTGAGATTCTGATTAATTGAGACGAATTTTTTAAAAGGGCGAGATGGCATTGCGCTCGAGCCAAAAGAATCTATGTCCACTCATTTGATCCAACGCCTCAATTGTGATGAGCTTCATGTATTAAATATTTTAGGCACAATATTGCATGAAAGTTGTCAATTTAAAATTGTTCATTCTTAAAGGCAGTAAAATACAAATATTAGTTATAACCGTTATTTTGTAAACCTTAAGATACTAAATTATTTGCATCGACAGGAAATGGAATAAATTGTTTTCTTGAAAGTGAGTAAAGTTATTTAAGAAAAAGTTGATCGGAGTAAAAAAATTGACTTGCAAATTATGACAAATTATGATATCAATCTTAAGTTTGTCTACTATTAATTGAAAAATTAAAAGAAACTTTGTTTTAATCCTTTTTTTTTAAATCTCCAACACATACCATAATGTTTAGTATTGAGATTGAATCAACCAATAGAAGTTGAGAGTTTTCTTCCGTTTTGTTGCCTACAGTGGCTACATGTGTGTCGAGTTTCGCGGGGAATCGGCAGTTTCGACGTTAGAAGATTTGGAGAATTGTGCTTGTACAATTGCGTCTTTTGTTTATTCCACGCTTAATCTTTATAATTTACCTTAATTTTTACCATTTTGACTATAATAATGATCTTAGACACGTGTGAAAATTGTGTTAATGTCTCTCGCTAAAATTGTGAGAAGTTGGCCTAACTCCTATCACGAGAATGATATAAATTGTCAGCCGCAATTTTTTGGTGGTTAGAAAACATGGATTTTAACGATTTTCCAACAACGCAAGTTGGCGAGAAAAATGACGATTTTGAAGGAATTGTACATGATTGTACAGAGAAACTGACATCGCCCGAAAGATGTAAGTTTTTGATTATTCTGAGACTTGTTTATTGCTTTAAATATTTTTTTAGTACTTTAATTTTAATTCCTGACTTTTTTAATACGACTTATTTGTATCATATTATCATTTAGATCGGAGGTATCTTTCGGTATAGATAGTCGACACAATATGGGAAAACAGGCTAATATTCATGTACTTAAAAAGAATCTGTATGGCCAAGATGGAAATAGAACTCCTGTTCCTTCTGGTGCCCTGGATAAAAGAATGGTAATTGTCAAAAAATAATTTGTTTGCACTAAAAAACTCTAAAGTTTTTTAATGTTGTTTGTTGTAAAATTGTAAAGATTTTGCTGAAATACTGTGAAATTATTTACAAAGATCAACTATGTTTTACCCGATAGTTCAGTGTAATTTTACATTAGGAATGACTGTTATTTTATGTCCAATTATACAGAGTGGAATTTCATATATTTTCCTTGTGAAATGCCCACGAAATCTGTGAAATTTCTGTTTCTTTTTCCAAGACGGAACGGAAATTTGCTGACATTTTGTGGAACTTTTTATTATTTAAAATATTTTCTAGGGTACATCATCAAATTCGAGTAACTGTCAAACGTGCGGCAAATCACTGAATGAATGCATAGGACATTTTGGATATATAGACCTAGAATTGCCAGTATTCCACATTGGTTACTTCAGGTCAATCATCGGCATTCTACAGTCCATTTGCAAAGTGAAATCTCGTGTTCTTCGATTTAATTTAACCTAAATTTACGATTAAAACTTCAGTTATATCTTCCTAATGTTTCCAGAAATGCGCCTCCGTCTTGTTAACAAAATATCTCAGAATGTCTTACTTACCCCGCGTATTTAATCCCCATTTAGATTACTTAAGTCGAAAAGCTATACGAAAACAAATTCTCGAAAAAGCCAAGAAAACTTCAATTCGTCCCCACTGTGGAGAACAAAACGGGACTGTCAAAAAGGCAGACTTGCTTAAAATTGTACACGAAAAATGCAAGGGCAAAAAAGCACTGATGTAGTTTTGCAAGGAACATTTTCCGAGTACAGAAACGTAAGACTATAATATGAAATATAATTATCATCGTTGTTAGGAAACTGAGCTTCGAGTCAGAATTTTATATGGAAAAAGTAATGTCAATTTAAAATCGTTCAATGTTGACGGCTTCAATTTTAAAAATAGAACTGTCAAGTCTCTATTATGTATAAATCTTCAATTTCGAAACGTTAGGAATTTTATAAATTTACTTTTATATCGCTTATTTGAAGCTCGCCAGCAAATCGATTTTTTTACTCCGATCAACTTTTTCTTAAATAACTTTACTCACTTTCACGAAAACAATTTATTCCATTTCCTGTCGATGCAAATAATTTAGTATCTCAAGGTTTACAAAATAACGGTTATAACTAATATTTGTATTTTAATGCATTTAAGAATGAAAAATTTTAAATTGACAACTTTCATGCAATATTGTGCTTAAAATATTTAATACATGAAGCTCATCACAATTGAGGCTATGGATCAAATAAGTGGACATAGATTCTTTTGGCTCGAGCGCAATGCCATCTCGCCCTTTTAAAAAATTCGTCTCAATTAATCAGAATCTCAATTATATTGTTTGAAATTCAAGTTAGAACAGAGCACCATTTTCAGTTAATACCTTTTGATATTTCAAACATTCAATTTTCCGCTCTTACTGAATGCTTCAAATGTGAAGGATTTTTTCGACATTATAATAACCACACTGCTATTATGACTTATAATTATCAAGTGTTTTTATATAACTTTCATAAGAACGGGCACAATATATGTGACACTTGTATAAAAAAAATAGGTAAACACATAATCCTGTTGATTGCTCAATAACAATAAATATTATATCGAAATTTAATTAATTTGTTCTCACTGACCTTTCAATTTACTACATAGAGATAAGAAAAAATTTTGCAAAACCTTCCAAGAACATTTTTAGGAAACATTCCCTGAATAATGATGCACAATCTTCGAGGCACATTCCCAGAAAATGTTCCCTCAATATTGTTCATCAAGCTTTCAGCAACTTTCCCAGGCAATATTCGAAGCACATTGCCACAAAATATTTCCTCAATATTGTTTATCAAGCTTTCAGCAACTTTCCCAGGCTATATTCCCTCAATCTTGCTTCGCAATATTGCCGCATGGCGGACATTTTCTTATTTGCTGGAAGATTGCCTGAACCTTGCGATGCAAGCTTCCGAACCTTGCATCGCAAGGTTGAGGCAAGTTTGTCGCAAACTGTTGTGCTATCTGGGAAGGTAAAAAGATACATAAGTGACTTTGCGGCTTAGGGTTATGCTCTTAAACTTGGCAATGGAAAAGTCGACCTAAGCGACAATGTCACTTATGTATCTTTTTACTTTGGACGGCAGTCTACTTCTGTCGTGGTTCGTTCCTTAGTTTCTAGTGCATGTTCAAACATGATCAGCCTGCATAATCTTGTAGGTCAAGGATTCTCATTTTTTCAAATTGTGAAGGGCTCTGCACATTCCGATTCTTATCATGCTTATGGGAAGTGGTTTGAATTATTCGTAATGGCACCATTGACATCATAAAGATTCCCGCATCTGATTTTTCTGCTTCACAGAACTTTTGATTATATTCGCTCTGGTCAGATGAGCCATCACAACCATATGTATATTGACACTTCATCACGACATTTTTCCCTTCAACTATATCTGGTGGCAAAATATTTGGAATTTGCAACATACGATTCACTGTATGATCGCACAAATCTTGCAATTCAATCCTCACCCCAGACTCTGTAACTGTTATGCTTTTTTCGGGAGGAAGACACTGTCTCTTGGCTTCCTCAAGACTTTTATAAAGAGGAAAAATGTCAGCATTATGTGCTTTAGCTTGTAGTCTAATAGTTTCATATTGATGTTTCGTCAATTGTGTGTCTTCAGCCAGAGAAATAGCTTCTTCTAAAGTAAATGGCTCCATATTTCCTTAAAATTCTTCATGTTCTCCATGTTCTTTATCTTCAACTCTTGATATCATACTTCTTATCTCCTTAGCCAAGTTCCTCTTCCCAGAAGAGCACAAATTATTCAAAAAAGCATTTTCAATTTCAATTTGAGAATATGAGTCAACAAGAGAGTGTTTTCCTTCTTTCAGTCGATTTGGAACTGGTTTCAAACACTTATGAAGATCTTCTCTCTACTTTTGTGGGATCCAATGATATGATGGAATCAGATGATAACCATCTACTGTTCAGTTTAGAAAATTTATCTGTATTATAGAACGCACTCTTCCAATCTTTTTTCAAAAGACGGAATCAAGTGCCGCAACAAGATTTCTCGTGTCAAATTGACTTGCACATTATCTATCAAGTTAGCCGTGCGAAGGTAATCTAACAGAATTCTTACGTCTTTACTAGTACTTGCGATCAACAGATCACATATGAGAATGAAAAATAATCAGATAAACAAAAGCATGCGTTATTTTCTTTACCTAACTTCAGATCAATGAGACTGACATTTGTTTCGCCACAAAACTAACAAATGAAGATCAGCAACCATTAAACTTTAACGCAATTTCAATTAGTAGGACCTATGTAATAGTATAAAATGATATCAGTTCACGATTTTTAAAAGATGAACAAGAATAATCATGAACATTTAGTACAGGGAGATGAAATAATGTCTGGGTGAAGCTGCGTACCATGATGTATGTGATTTAGCTTATCAACTCTCGGAGAAAAACTTTCATCAGACTCATGAGTGTCCCGACTTTCATTTTTTATGAGATGAATTAGTCACAAGATAAGAAAGAATAATATAAAAATGAGAAAAATGCAAGAAAATCAACTCTTTTGTTTCATTTTCACTATTGAATTGATCTTTAGTATCGTTGCACTGGAAAATTGAGGCAATTGAAGAATTTTGTACTCAATTGATAATGAAAAAATACTTTTTTGCAACACTATACAGGAAGTTCTCAGTATATGCACCAAAAAATGAGCAGAAAATGGTAGATTCTTGATGATGTCAAAGTGTGCGGGAATCATAAAATTCCCGTAAAAAATTTCGTGCGGGAATGTTGACCATCAAGCATACTTTGAAGGAAAGTGTGTATCTGCTGTATTAGGTATTTTCACTTCATAATCAGCTAACTTCACTTCGTTAACTGTTGAGGGGAAAACAATGGATCAAATGCATGGGATTCGCTCCATTTTTGCCCTATTTTGATAATATCTTCGTAAAAACTAATTTTTTCTATATAAATGTATTTGAAAAATAGTTTTTATTTTTCAAGAACTATCCAATGACATGATAAAATAGTAATAATTATTATTCATTATGAAGATATTACCAAAATAAAGTTTTATCCCATGCATTTGATCTATTGTTTTTCCCTCAGCACTCAACGAAGTGAAGCTAGCTGATGGCTGAAGTGAAAATACCTAATTCCACGCACGGAAATTAAGGGAACCGCTAGTTTCTGATTGGTCGCAAGAATTATCACAACCAATCTGAAGCCTCCGGATGCGTGATCCAAGAGTATAAGCTGCCATTGGTCAAAATTTTACGCACGAGATTCAAAATCGAATTAATTTAATTCGATTTTGTGTAGTGAGTCCTGCAGAACATGAGGATGCACATCAGACACGTGTGGTACATAAGTATGCACAGTAAAGACCTACTGCGCAGCCTCATGCGTAAGAAATGCCTACTGTACAGCGCTATACTCCATAAATACGTACTGCGCACTTCCGTAGCCCCAAAAATATCCACTGCGCAGCTTTATGTCTTATAAATACATACTGCGCATCCCTACGTATCGTATGTATCCACTGCGCAGTCATCCTTACCATATGTCTCCATTGCGCAGCCCTGAAGAATATAATTTTTATATGCTGATACTAGAAAGTATTTTCAAGAAGATACACAAAATATTTCAACTAAAAAATATAATTCGTACATGTATTTCAAATAATATTTCGAAATACTCAAACGTATTTTGTAGCTGTATTTGAACTACATCAGCTGAGTTTTAGAAAAATATGCAGTTACATTTTCAACAAAATGATAAAAGTTTCAATTAAATGTTAGAATTTTTAACAAAAAAATTTAATTTTCAACAAAGCAAGTTAAATTTCAAAGCAAAGAGGTAAATTTGGAAAAAATATGAATTTTCAACAGTGTTTTAAATGAACTGAAAAATATAAATTTTCAACTGAACAGTTGAATTTTCAAGCAAAAAAAAGTTTAGTGTTTAACTAAAATTTATATTTACAAAATGGTTGATTTTTTTATCCGAAAATGAGAGTTTTTACCAAAAAATTTTTGACGAAAAAGAAACATTTATATAAAAATAGTTCAATTTCTAACCGAATAGTTATGTTTATACCAAAAATATTAAATTTTTAAAAAAAGTTAATTTTCAACCAAAAGGATGAATTTTCGACCAAAAAAGACAAATTTTAAAAAAAAAGCTTGAATTTTCAACTAGAAAAGATCAATTTTCACTACAAAAATATAAATTTTCAACTGAAAATGAAATATTTTCATTGTTAGTTAAAAAACAGTTATTTCTTAACAACAACAAAAGAACGAATTATTAACCAAAAAGAGGAATTTTCAACTAAGATGATGAATTTAACGAAAAATCAATTTTTAAGAAAAGAATTCGACCCAAAAGATGATATACAACAAAAAAATGATTTTTTAACCAAGTGGTTCAATTTTTAACCAAGTAGCTGAATTTATGTCCAAAAAACGATTACTGTTTAACGAAATAGTTGCATTTTCAACGAAATAATAACATTTTGAATCAAATACTACAATTTTTAACTACAACAAAAATCAAATTTTCAACAAAAAATTTCAAATTTTAAATCAGAAATAAATATTCAAAAGGAACGAATTTTCAACAATGTTATAGTTAATATTTTCATATCTAACTAAATCAAATCGATTCCAAATGATTGAACTAAAACATTAAAACTTGTTTCAAAAAATGAAGTACAACTTTCAACCCAGTAGTTGAATTTTCAACTAAAAAAGAATAATTTTTTGCCATATAGTTAAATTTGCATCCAAAAAGATGCATTTTTCAGCAAAATAATGTCCCAGCAAAACAAAACACAAATTTTTAACAAAATAAATGAATTTTTAACAAAGTTGTTGAATTTTTAAGAACAAAAGGATGAATTATCTACAAAATGGTTGCATTTTCGACCAAAAAGGACGAATTTCTAACAAAATATATGAATTTTCAACTCGAAAAGGGAAGTCATCAATAAAAAATATCAATTTTCAACCAAAAATGGAATAGTTACATTGGTAGTAATAAACATTCTCAACAAAAAAAAAACGAATTTCAACAAAATAATTACATTTTCAGCCAGAGAGATCAACTTTCAACAAAAAAAAATGAATTTTAAACAAGTAGCTGAATTTCTGTATGAAAAAAATTATTTTTAAACGAAATAGTTGCATTTTCATTAAAATAATAAAATTTTAAATTAAATACTAGAATTTTCAAATAAAAAAGATTAAGTTTCAACCATAAAGATGAATTTTCCAGAAAGAAGATTGATGTCTTAGAAAAAAACACGGGTTCTTAATAAAAAAAAAAAAATTTTCAACAAAATAGTTACATTATCAACTAAGATGATGAATCTTACAAAGAATTAATTTTTCAACAAAAGAATTCTCAATCAAATAATAGAATTTTTATCCAAACGAGATGAATTCCGAACCCAAAATATGATTCAGAATTTTCAACAAAAATTTGTTGATTTTTTTTGTGGGGTTCTATTAATTTATTTCGCATTAACTTCTACTGGGACTCCCCCCTCCATCCCTTTGTTACCGACCGTAATAGCAGTATTTTTTAAAATATTTTTTTCCTATTTAAGGGCATGTGACACAGCCAAATACCTACATTACCGACCTCACTTTTTCAATTTTCTGAATTTTTTTTTTAATCTAAGAACTTTTTTTGTAATTAAAATATCGGGCTGAAACTTTGGAAAATGTATGAGAAGACAATAAACTACGTTTACGTACCTTATTCGAGGATGAACTTCGCAAAAAATTATTTTCGAAGAAATTAAAACTGGGTGCATTTTTTGAACCTGAGAACTTTTTTTATAAGTGAAATATCGGCTTCAAACTTTGAGAAATGCAAGAGCCGACAGTGAAGTACGTTTATGTACATCATTTGAGTATAAAAGATGCAAAAAGAAAAATTCCAACTAAATGTCAACAACGCTTGCCAGTTCGGTCGGTATTCGCGATGAGCACGAAAATGCGAAGTCTGGCGGCCACTGAACGAGGCCAATAGCGATTTCAATACTTACATAATTCAACATTGAAACAACATATTTCACTCAACTTTTATGCTGGACACAACTTTCAAAAAATATTATTGTAAGAACACCGGATCATCAATCTTTGACAGCGTGGACCCCATTTTTCAGATGTAGACGAGTCAGCTGATAGAGCCTCGATTAGTGGCCGCCAGACTTCGCATTGTCGTGCCCATCGCAAAAATACCGACCGAACTCGCAAGCGGAACCGAATTGACACTTAGTTGGAATTTTTCTTTTTGCATCTTTTATACTCAAATAATGTACATAAACGTACTTTACTGTCAGCTCTTGCATTTCTCAAAGTTTGAAGCCGATATTTTACTTATAAAAAAAGTTCTTAGGTTCAAAAAAATGCACCCAGTTTTAATTTCTTCGAAAATAATTTTTTGCGAAGTTCTTCCTCGAATAAGGTACATAAACGTAGTTTATTGTCTTCTCATACATTTTCCAAAGTTTCAGCCCGAAATTTTATTTACAAAAAAAGTTCTTAGATTCAAAAAAAAATTCGGAAAATTGAAAAAGTGAGGTCGGCAATGTAGGTATTTGGCTGTGTCACATACCCTTAATCATTTCATAAGAGTAATTTATTGGATGGTAAAAAAACAAGTTTTTTTCAGATAGAGTAAAAATATTAGGAAATTCTTAAATCACGTGTGAAACAATTTAGGTCAAGAAAAGTGGAAGTTATCTCGTAAAGCGTAACATGGAAATTAATGAGGCCTGGCGAAACAAAAAATCGACTGATGAAAGTGCATTATTTAATGGAAAATTGTGTGTATAAAACAGAAAATAAAAATTGGACCAAACTTTAGATAGCAGGAATAATCTACATTATATAAAAAAATTTTAAACTAATTATATGTATTTATGATCTATAATTTTGAAATAAATTTTGAGTTGAGATCAATTTCTAAACTAAACTGTATTTTTTAAATTTATTTGCAATTTTTGAAAACTGTAAAAACAATTCCCGATCATTAGAAAATTGATCATTGCAATATGTAGAAATTATATAATGCGCGAAATTATTTCGTCATTTCGAGCAGCATTATGCTGCAATCCAGCGAATGGCGATCTTGATTACGTTTCACAACAAGTCATCGCGATCTGATGAATTTTAGATTGTAAAATGAAGGAGGTACGGTCCGGTGGCGATACAAAGTATTTAATTAAGGAAAAAGAAGGAATAAATAAAAAAAAATTATTTTAGGTAGGTAACATATTGAATTCAATATGAAACGCTCAAGATTTAAAGTTAAAATATATTACACTTCCAATCAAATAGTTAAATTTTCAACCAATCAGATTATTTTTTAAATTTCGACTAAAAATTTTTGACCGGAAAGATGAATTTTCAACAAAAAAGGTAATTCTCAACCAAATTGTAGAATTTTCAACCGACTGAAAACAACAAATTTTGAACAAAAACAATTGAGTTTTTGAATAAGAAAAATGTCTGATAAAATTGTTGAATTTTTCAACAAAATATGTTTGACCAAACAATACAAATTTGAATAACAAAGGTGATATGATTTTACACCTGGTGTAGTCAATCTTTAACTGGAATACTCAAATACTCTATTAAAAAATTTCGAAAAAAAAGAATATTCAAATATAGAAATCAATTTTTTAAATTGTTTCTATAGATACAAACGAAGAATATTGATTTTAGACCAAACATTTGTATTTACAACCAAATTGAATTTAACAAACAAAAAATTTTCTAACGCAGGAGTTGAACTTTCAAACAGATAGTTGAATTTTAGATGAAAAAGGTGAACTCTCAACAATAAATGTCATAGTTGATATTTCAAACAAAAAAGTTGTTAATTTTACATAGATGAAAAATAGTGGATTTCAACCAAAAAATGAATTTAAAAAATGTCATATTTCATCCGAAAAAGACTTTAATTTCATATCAACAATAACTAAATTCAATCAAAGAAATGAATTCTCAACGAAAAATTCATTAGTTGCTATTTCGACAACAACAATATTTAATTGTCAATTAATTTTTGTCTAAAAATATCTACTCTTTTCACGCCGCTGATAATCGAACATAATAAAATTTGTAAAGAAATTATTTTATTTTTTTTTTATTTCATTCTTATAATAATTAATTTATAAAAATAAAATTTCTGTTATTCTCTGATGATAATACAGATTCCTCAAAAATTTTAATTTTTGGTCAAAAATAGGTGAAAATATGTCAACCAAATTGCGGAAATTTAAAGCAAAACGACAAATATTCTACAATACAGTTGAATTTTCATCCGAAAAATAATCATTTTCAACATTCTCATCGGCTGTAACCAAAACTCCTGCAACTCTTTTTTTTCGATTTTTTACGTATCTCGCGTCTTTTAGCTCAAAATGTGAATTTTCGATTTTTTCATAGTATTTTCGATAAATATAATAAAAATGAAGAGTACTAATAAATAATGAATAAATTAAATTCTGTCAAATGTTTTAAAAGTTTCAATTCCTTCCTGTTATATTTCTCTTTTTTTCAATTTTTACATTCTCATAAGAGAATAAGGCTTTGCTTTCTCCTAGAGGGAGGTTTGTAATTACCTAAATTTTCAAATATACTTTCTTGACATATTTTTATAAAATTCGACCCCAGGAGCTCAAAAATAAAATTTGTGAAAAATGTCCTTGTGTGTGTAAACAGTACTTATTTATGAATTAAAAAAAATGTTTTAATCTGTTTATATGAGAATTTTTTTTATATTAAAAATAAGACAATATCACATGTGGAGTGCTTTAATTTTCTAATGAAATTCCCATTATCTAATAAATGCTCAGGCTTTTTCCTGAATTACCCTATGCAACAAAATTTCATAATTTTTCCCAAATCAATTTCTTGATACATGACCATTATTATTCAAAGAACAGAATCTTATTCTTGTAAAATTTTTAGCAAAGATTCTGTTTTATTCGGGATAAAACAATTTCAAATTAAATTTAACAAATTTCAAATTTATTATCCTTGGCAGTTATGCAAAGTTCCTCTTATAGAAATTTTCCGACTTTTGCAATATTTGATTAAAAATCATTGAGTTTTTCCTGAATTTCTCTGTCCAATAAAATTCATTGACTTTTCCTTTAATTTCTCTATTCATTAAAATTCCTCGACTTTTTGCTGAATTTCCCTATGTAATAAAATTCCTAAATTTTCCCTAATGAATTTTTTTATTCCTGACCATTAATATTCAAAGAACAGAATCTTATTCTTGTAATATTTTGAGCAAAGATTCTGTTTCAATCGGAATAGAACAATTTCAAATTTAAATGAAGAATTTTCAATTTATCATCCTTGGCAGTTATGTAGAGTTCCTCTCCTAGAAATTCCCTGACTTTTGCATGATTTGTTTCAAAATTATTAAGTTTTCCCTGAAGTTCACTGTCCAATAAATTGTTTTATCTTTTCCCTAAATTCCCCTATCCAATAAAATTCCAAGACTTTTCCCTGAATTTCCATATGCAATAAAATTCCCTAATTTTTCTCTAATCAGAATCTTAGTTTTGTAATATTCTTAGTAAATATTATGTTTTGAACCGATAAACAATTTCAAATTAATATGAAGAATTTTTTATTTATTATCCTTGGCTCTTATTTAAAGTTCCTCTTATAGAAATTTTCCGACTTTTCCAATATTTGTTTCAAAACCATTAAGTTTTCCCTGAATTCCCCTATGCAATAAAATTTCAAAATTTTCCCCTAATCAATTTTTTGGTAAATGACCATTGTTATTCAAAGAACAGAATCTTATTCTTATAAAATTTTTAGCAAAGATTCTTTTTTATTCGGGATAAAAAAATTTTTAATTTAATTTAACAAATTTCAAATTTATTATCCTTGACAGTTATTCAATGTTCCTCTTATAGAAGTTCTCCGACTTTTGCAAGATTTATTTCAAATTTTCAGACTTTTCCCTGAATTTCCCTATGTTTAAAAATTTCCAAACTTTCTTTGAATTTCCCCCTTCAATTTAAATTTGCAGTCTTTTCCCTGAATTTCCCCATCCAATAAAATTACCAGGCTTTTCCCTAAATTTCAGTAGGTAATAACATTTCCAAACTTTTCCCTGAATTTCCTTATCCTATAAAATTCCCTGACTTCTCCCTGAATTTCCTTATGCAATAAAATTCCCTAATTTTTCCCAAATCAGAATCTTAGATTTGTAATATTCTTAGTGAAGATTCTGTTTTAATCCGAAAAAAGGAATTTCACACTAAAATAAGGAATTTTTAATTTATTATCCTTGGCATCTATTGAAAATTTCTCTTATAGAAATTCTCCGACTTTTGCCAGATGTGTTTCAAAATCATTAAGTTTTCCCTGAATTTCACTGTCTAATAAAATTCCTTCGCTTTTTCCTGAATTTCGCTATCCAATAAAATTCCCAGACTTTCTTCGGAATTTCCCTATGTAATAAAATTTCTAGACTTTTTCTTGAATTTTCCCATCTAATATAATTCCCAGACTTTTCCCCGAATTTCCTTACGTAATAAAATTTCCAGACTTTCCCTTGAATTTCCCCATCCAATAAAAGTCCCACACTCTTCTCCGAATTTCTCTGTGCAATAAAATTTCATAAGTGTTCCCTAATCAATTTTTTGATTCCTGACTATTAATATTTGAAGGAAACAGAATTTTTAGCAAAGATTCTGTTTTAAATGGAATAGAACAATTTCAAATTAAGATTCACGAATTTCACATGTATTATCCTTAACCCCTGTCAAAACCCCTGAATTTCCCTATCTAATGAAATTCCCAAACTTTTCTCTGAATTTCCATATGCAATAAAATTCTTAAATTTTTCCCTAAATTTCCATATCCAATAAAATTCTCAAATCTTTCCCTGAATTTCCATATCCAATAAAATTCCCTAATTTTTTTTCTAATCAGAATCTTAGTTTTGCATTATCCTTAGTAAAGATTCTGTTTCAAACCGAATGAAACAATTAAAAATTGAAATAAAGAATTTTTAATTTATTATCCTTGGCTGTTATTTAAAGTTCCTTTTATAGAAATTCTTTGACTTTTGCAATATTTGTTTCAAAAAGATAAAGTTTTCCCTGAATTTCTCTGTCCAATAAAATTTCTTGGCTTTTCCCTGAATTTCCCTATGTAATAAAATTTCCAGACTTTTCTTTGAATTTTCCCATTCAATAAAATTTCTAGGCTTATCCCTGAATTTCCTATTCAATAAAATTCCAAGAATTCACACTGAAAAAATGACAAAATTCAATTTTCATAAACAAAAAAAATTGTCTTCATTCCTGGCTTATGGAAATACCCACAATTTTGGTTAAATATTAAAAATATATATACGTTCATATGAGGAAAACGCCATGTTAGTTTTACGTGGGCTGAACAATATTTATCATTAGAAAATTATTTTTCATAAATTTGAATTTTGAAATTTTTTGCTGAAACCATTTAAGTTACAAAATGAATGTCAAGACAAGACATTTTTTGACTGAAAAGGTTTTATATTCAATATATTTAAATGTATTTCACATTAATCCAGATACTTTTCAACAATGTATAAAAACTTCATCTGAATCTCAGTTTAAAAAATAAATCAATAATACCTGGATTAATATTTAGCAAAAATGGTGGGTATTTCCATAAGCCAGGAATGAAGACGATTTTTTGTTTATGAAAATTGAATGTTTACATTTTTATCGGAAATGGTACAAGATATCATGAATGCGTAAGGAAACTTTTTGTAGAATTTTTTTAAATGTGCAAACTATTTTCTCAACATTTTTTTGTATCTGTTGTTGTATTCAAGAAAAATGCGAAAATTCGATTTTATGAAAAAAAATTCTCCTGCCCACGAAAGTTATTTGGCCTGCATTAAACTCACAAGGTATTTTCCTCATGATAGTAAAAATTCAACAAAAAATTGGCAAAAAATATAAGTGCGGGTTTTTTTTAATTCCTCGTGGATTTCGAAAGAACGCGATAAGCTCTACCAGAATCTGAAAGGAAATCGTAAATATCTCAATTAGGTCAAAAGTTATACCAGTTAAAAAAAATTTGTGTTTTTTTGAAAAACGAAGCCGAAAATTCAAATACGCATAACTCTGTAAAAAAAATTTCCACAAATCGCAAAAATATGTAAGCTAATTTCCTCTAAAAACAACATATTTGTTCCCCGAGAGATTCTACAACTTCAAGTGTAGAACCTGTCTGATTTTTTCTTTAAATTTTCCCATCCAATAAAATTCCCAAACTTTTCCCTGAATTTCACTATGCCAAATCCGAATTAGTAGAAATTTTACTACTTCAATTAGTAGCATTGTATCTGACTGTTAAATTAGTAATTTTATCACTTTTTACTAAATGAAGTGGTAAGATTTATGTTACTAAATGAATGAGTAAGCGTATTCTACTAATCTGCTTAGTAGTTCTAACTTAATAATTTAATGAGTAGCAATGAATTGCTAAGGAGACACGATTTAATAATTTGTTAAATACATTCTGCTGGTTTTTGAGTTTTAATTAAAAAATGTTAATGTTAAAATTTGTTCACGTTAAAATTTTTCAAAATTATTTTACAACTTCTAAGTCGAAATTTTGGGTTAAAAATTTTCATTTAATTGTTACTACGAATAAAGATGTTGTTTTAGAGAAGATTTTAAAGACTTTTTCATTTTCAAACTTACACTTTTGAGGTAGAACTTATAATCATCAGATCCATTTTTCCTAAGTTACGAAAATTATTATTTAACCTAAATTTTAAACAGAATCTAAAACTCTTCTATCTTCAATGAAGCCTTTTTTGAACCGCATTATTGTTGAAGTGCGGATAAGTTGAAATAAAAGTATGTACATACATTAAAGCTCAAAAATTTTAATTTAGTTTATATAATTTTTTTGAATGAAAATTTAACTATTATATTTACGTTTGAAAATTGATCGTTTTTAGTTCAAAATTCAAATATTCATCTTCTTGCTTGAAAAATCAACAGCTTGATTGCAATTTTTTGTCGCCCTTGCCTGAAAAATCTATTTAAGTTGAAAATTCAACTCATGTTGAAAAGTAGTTTTTTTTGTTGAATTCAACTGTTTCTGATTGAAAAATCAACATTTTTTTGGAATATCAATTACTACAATTTTCGTTCAGAATTCATCTTTTTTGGAATACAAAATTTAATCATTGAGTTAAAAGCTAAACTCTTTTGTTGGAAATTAATTTTGGTTTTATTCAAGATTCATCATTTTGATTAAAAATTTATTTATCCAACATTTTAGTTAAAAATTCATCTCTTTAGTTTAACATAATACAAAATTTTAAATTGAACCATTCAATTTTAGGTTGAAAAAATATCATTTTTAGTTCAAAATTCAAATATTTCAGTCAATAGTTCATCATTTTAGTATTAAATTTATCACTTTAGCTGAAAATTGTTTTTTTTCTGGAAAATTAATTGTTTAAACTGAAAATTCAACTATTTGATTGAAAGTTTGTCTTTTCTGGTTAGGATTTATTCTATTTTCTTCACAAGATGTATTTTTGTATAGAAAATTATTCTTTATATTTCAAAATCAATCTTATTTCTCGAAACTTCATCTTTTTGGTGGAAAATTTAAGTATTCATCATTTTAATTGGAATTTCATCTTTTTTGTTGAAGATAAAAACTACTTGGTTAAAAATTACCCTTTTTTTAAAATTCATCTTTTTTTTCTAAAAATTCATCTAAGTAAAAGATTCATCCTCAAAGTTTGCACATTTTTTTTCTGGAAAATTAATTCGTCAAGTGAAAATTCAACTATTCCATTTTTGGTCGAAAACTGATCATTTTAGTTAAAAATTCAACTATCAACTAAAAATTTGTTTGAATTATTATTCAAATTCATAGACTTTAGAGACAAATTCAAGAAATGATTAATTATGTTTTTAGTATTATTTGATTATTTAATGGTGCAATATACTTGTAATGTAATTCGTTAAAGATTTCTAAATTAAAAATAATAACTAAATCCCCAGGAATTGAAAAAAATGATAATAAACTCGCGAAACTGAGGACTTATTCCGAGTCGATTGAAAAAAAATTATAAATATTTGAATGGCTCCGTACTATGAAAAATGATATCGAAAAAAAACTTAGATATCTGAATAGAACTTGAAATTGTCAGGGAATGTTTTCCCAGCTATGACTTGTAAACCCTTTTAAGATTATTAATATTCTAGTCCCTGATAAATTTTTTGATTCCTGACCATTATTATTCAAAGAACAGAATCTTAGTCTTGTAATATTTTTAGCAAAGATTCTGTTTCAAATGGAATAAAATAATTTTAAATTGTAATAAACAAATTTCAGATTTTCTCTCCTTGACAGTTATTTAAAGTTCCTCTTATAGGAATTTTCCGACCTTTGCAAGATTTTTTTTAAAGTCCTTAAGTTTTCTCTGAATTTCCCTATCCAATAAAAAATTCCCATGCAATTGGGAAACCAATTATAGACTTAAAATAAATTAATAGAGAAACAATTTTTGAATTAAGCTTTTGTTTATCAATCAGTTATACAACCGCAGATAACTGATTCAAATGATAATTTTCATTTTACTAATCCAATCAATACAATTCTACTAATTGCCAAAGACTCAATTCTGGCAACAGAAATTAGTAGAATTTAACTGACAATCAGTTATATTTTACTAATTAAAATTTAGAGAGTAGAATCTATTTTAAACGGAATAAAACAAAGGTCGAGTAGTCAGTTCCGGCAAAATTTGCCGGATTTTAATTTTCTCTTCCGGCATATTTTATCGTGCACTAAATTGAATTCCAAAGAATTTATTATGAATTTCAAACGATTTATCATTAATACGAAACAATTCTAGATTAAATGCAAGGAGTTAAAAAATTTATGTTTGCAAAAATATGTCGGTCAATAGAAAATTAAAGGGATCATCTTGAATCTTGATCACAGGCAGAGGTTATGTGTCACCTGTATATTGCTGTATTCCTTGCCGGATCTTAATTTTCTTTTCCGGCAGATTTTGCCGGATTTTAATTTTCTCTTCCGGCATATTTTTAATAACGTCATAATTTTCCGTAAATTATCATGAATTTGCACAAATTTCCACAAATTTAATAAATTTCCACAAACTTGATCAATTTCAACACAAATTTCATTTTCTAGAAATTTCATAATTTTTCCAACTATTTCATGAATTTCCACAATAATGATAAATTTCCATAAGCTTTAGAAATTATGGTAATTCATCGAACTTTTCATACATTTTAAAAATTATGATAATGGATGGAAATATATGATAATTAGAAATTCATGGTAATAGATCGGAAACTTTTGAAATTAATTAAATTAAATTAAAAAGGTTAAGAATCTTTGTAGAAAATTCGCCTTTTGAGCTTGAAAACTCATCAATTTGGTAAAAAAAAAAAATTGTCAGTCGGAAATTAACTTTTTATTTGAAAATTCATATTTTTCGTTTCAAAAAAACTACGTTGATAGAAACTTTTTGTTCGAAAATTTAACTATTTATATAAATTAAATAAAACTTTGGAAAGGGGTAGGGATATAAACCAACAATATTTCTGTAACCAGTCACAAGGGGGCCTTGCCAGAAGAGAAAATTAAGATCCGGAAAAATATGCCGGAACGGAAAATTAAAATCCGGAAAAATATACCGGAATAGAAAATAAAAACCAGGCAAAACATGCCGGATCTGTATACACTACGTAAAACAAAATGTTCAGACTTTTTTCTGATTTCCAGGATTTCCCTCCGAGAATACAATACTAATTAAAAATAGGCCTACATAATAGACACCTGCAGAATTAGGAAACAGCGAAATTGTAAGAAAAAAGTGAATAAATTACGATTAAAGCTATATATATCACAATTCGGTTTGGAAATCCCAGAGCCATGTGGATTTTGAAGAGTGGGGGGTTTCCTAAGATATAAGGAAACCGGTCCAAGAAATACCGTTCCCACTCCGAAGAGCGTTCTCCAGGTCTTTGGTTCACCAGTGCGCGCTAGCCAGTTTTGCAGTCCCACTCGTGCGATCTTTCCGCCCGCTTATTTGAAGGAATCGCGTGCCAGATCCTCGGAATCGCCTCGGTTGTCATTCATTCAAAATCACACACAATCAAGGTAATCATTTTTTTTTTCAAATAACAATCGAAATATTATTATCCAATTATTAAAAAGTACATGGCTCAAAAGTTTTTGATAATTTTCAGAGGCCAATGAAATTCTTTTCAGTTATAATTAAGCAGATATCTAAAAAAACTTCTCATTCTCTAATATTCTAATTGAAAATTGAATTACTCGAATGAAGTGACCCAAAAGTTAGTTGTGATCTTAGCAAAAATTTATTTTCCGAAAGATATCTTCTTTATTTTGAGAAATTCATAAGAAAATGTTTTCTCTTCTATAAATTCAACGGAAAATCTGAGAGTAATTCAACAGGTTTTTTCAGAAATTTTAAAATTATTAAACTTTAATTATACTTTATTCCAAAAATTTCACCTGGAATATCTTCAAATTGATTTTAAATGTACGCAATGTAATAAAAAAATAAGTTTAATCCTAAGGGTGCTAAAAAATATTCAATCTTATAATTCACCTATGATCAGAAATGATTAAGTTTGGTAAATTCTTAGGGATTTAAATTTCTTATCTGTGAAAAAAATTATATTTCCAAGTTTTTTCCAGGTATCCCAAATTTTTTCCGGGAATAAATTTTTATAGTATGGAGCCATTCAGGTATTTTGCATTTTTTAAACAATCGATTCGGAATATGTACACAGTTTCGCAAGTTTATTATGAATAATTGTTTTTCTCAAATATTTTAAAATACATTAGCACCATCAATTGATTAAAGAATTTAATATCACTAAAAACATAATTAATATATTTTTAAATTTGTCTACAAAGTCCATGATTTTGAATAATAATTCGAACAAATTTTTTCATCTTTTACTTCAAATCCAGTGCATATCTGGGTAAAATTAATGTGGTTACTGTACTGAATTTAATTCTAGCCGATTCAAACTCCTAACTTTTCAAGTAAAAATATTGCATTTCAACAAGATAGATGAATTTTCAACCAAATAGTTGAATTTTCAACTCGAAAAGATAAATTTTAAACCAAATTGTTGAATTTTTAACCAAAGAAGATCCATTTTTCAACCAGAAATGAAACAGTTGAATTTTGTAGTTAAAAGGATTATTATTCCACAAAAAACAACAAATTTTTAACTAAATTAATGAATGAATCTTGAACTAGAATAGTTGTATTTTCAATTGAAAAAAATGGAATATTCAATACATTAAAAATTAAAGAAGAAATCATTTTCAAAAAAAAAAGAAAATTTACATAATTTTCAAAAAACATTCATATTTTCAAACAGAGTGATAATTTTTGAACTGAAATGATGGATCTCTAATTAGAACAATTAAAATTTCCAGCGAAATGATTAATTTGTAACTAAAAATATTAATTTCTACCAAAAAGACGAAGTTTAAAAAAAAATCCAACTAAAAATTGAATAGTTAAATTTTTAGTTCGAAAAATTGATTTTCGAATAAAGAGTTGAATTTCTAACTAAAATAATGAGATATTCAAACAGAAATAGCTGCATTTTCAGTTTAATAAAAAATTAATTCTCAACAACAAAATAACCAATTTTCAACAAAATAGTTAAATTTTCTACTGAAATAGTTTCAATTTTCAACCAAAGTGATTAATTTTCAACAAAGAAGATTAATTTCCACCAAAAAGACAAATTTTCAACTAAAAAAAAAATCATCCAAAAATTAAATAGCTAAATTTCTAGTTAAGAAAATTAATATTTAGCCAAAGTTTTAAGAAATTAATTACCAACAATAAAAACAACAAATTATCAACGAAATAGTTAAAGTTATAACTGAAATAGTTGAATTTTCAGTAAAGAAAATAAATTTTCAGCCAAAGTAAAAACGAATTTTCAACAAAACAGCAGATTTTCAGCCGAAGAGATGAATTTTCAGTTAAAATTATAAATATTCAACCAGAAGAATTCATTATTAAGAAAAGAGTTTAATTTTCAACAAAGTGATTTCATTAAAAAAAAAATATGAAATTGGATCGAAAAATGTAATTTTTTATATTTCAACTAAAAAATATAAAAATTGTTAATCAAAAACAGTTTAATTCAACCAGAAAGAATTATATATATATAATAAATGAAAAAACTAATTTAAAAAAATAATTGTCGACGAAATAGGTAATTACAGTAATATAAAGCTACTTTTCAAAATAAAGGATCATTGTTATTCAATTTTATATTGACAATAGAGAAAAAATTGAGCACGCTGATTAAAAAAATGAATTCTCAACAAAAAGTATAATAGTTGATATTTCCACCAAAAAATATTTTAATTTTCCATCAATTTTCTAGCAAAAATGGAACAGCCGCATTTTCAGTCAACAAAATTCATTTAAAAAATGAATTTTCATCAAAATAGTTAAATTTTTAAGCAAAGAAATACATTTTCAACTAACCTTATAAATCTTCAACAAGAACAAAAGAATTTTTAACCAAATAATTTAACTTTAAAACCAAAAGATGAATTTTGAATCAAATATTTGAGTTGTCAACTAAAAACAATCAATTTTCGACTAAAAATGGAATAGTTAAATTTTCAGTTAAAAAAATATTAATTTGCAATAAAAAATCTAATTTTCTTCATGGTTAAAAATTCATTTCTTTTGTCCCTTGTTGCTTAAAAATTCATCTATTTGAGTTGAAAATTGATGCATTTAGTTGAAAATTCGTTCTGTTTCAGCTGAAAGTTAATTTTTGTAACTGAAAATGTGATTCCGTCGCTGCTAGAAAATTGATCTTTTTTTTTTAAATCCATTTATTTTGTTGATTATTCATCTTTCTTGGGTTATTAATACATATTTCCGAGAATTTTCAATAGACTTAATTCGAAGTTAATTTTAATATTTTATTGAAAGTACAACTATTTTGTTGAAAATTCGTCTTCTTGTGTTGAAACTTCATCTATTTTGGTAAACATTTAATCTTTTTTTGTTAAAAATAACAACTGTTTGGTTGAAAGTTAATCTGTTTTGTTTGAGGATTCAAATAGTTTATTGAAAATTTGTATTTTTTCGTTTAAATATCAAGTATTACATTCTTTAAAAATTCAAATATTTGATTCAAAAATCCTTAAAATTAAACGAAAAATTAATCTTTTTTTTTACATTTTTTTTACAAAAACTTTAACTATTCCATTGGAAGTTAAAAATGTATCTGTTTTAGATGAGAATTGAACTATTTTGTTGAAAATTAGTTTTTTGGGTAGAAAAGTAATCTCATTAGTTGAAACTTCGCCATGTTCGTTAAAAATTTATCTCTTTGGTTGAAAAATTCAACTATTTTATTAAAATGCTTCTTTGTCGTTGTTGAAAATCTATTTTTTCATAAAAAAT
Source organism: Andricus quercusramuli (assembly GCA_932178445.1). Taxonomy (NCBI): domain Eukaryota; kingdom Metazoa; phylum Arthropoda; class Insecta; order Hymenoptera; family Cynipidae; genus Andricus; species Andricus quercusramuli. The sequence goes on from CAKNXH010061496.1 coordinate 140,277, forward strand.
AAAATATTATATTTTTGTTTAAAAAAGAGTTTTTTCCATTTCAAAAAGCATGCATTTCGTTGATGAATTCTCGGTTGAGAATTCACTTTTTTGGTTATGAAAGTAACTGTTTAGTTGAAAATTTATTTTTCTAGATGAAAATTTAATCATTTCATTTTTTGCTAAAAATCAATCTTGTTTAGTTGAAAATGCATGCATTTTCTTACAACTTTTTCTTTTTTTTAGAAAATTAATCTTTTGGGTTAAAAATTCAACTACTTTGTTCAAATTGATTTTGTTGGTTAAAGATTCATTATTTTAGTTACAAATTAATTTCTTTGGTTGAAAATTAAACTTTTTAATCCAGAATTAATTTTTGTTTAACATTTTAGAACTGTTTGCTTGCTTGAATTTTTTTTTATAAAGTTCATCTTTATTGGGGCTCAAAATTAAACTATTTGATTGAAAATTCATTTTTTGGGTTGAAGATTCATCATTTGAATAAAAATTTCATGTAATTGGATGAAAATTGAAATATTTCTTTCAAAATTCGTTCTGCTTGAATACGAATTATTTTTTCAACTAAAAATGTTTCTAGAGAATTGATCTTTTCCAGTTGAATATTCCTTTATTTTGTTGCAAAATCGTCTTCTTTCGGTAGAAAATTCATATATTTTGGTTTGAAAATTAGTCTGTTTTGGTTGAGGATTCAACTTATTTGTTAGAAAATTCGTATTTTTTTGATTAATTCAAATGTTTTTGATTGAAAATTGAAATATTTTCAGGTCGTAATACCTACTTTTATACTTTTTTTTAAGAATTCATTTTTTTTTTCGATGACTTATCACTTTGGTTGAAAATTTAACTATTTTTTTAAATACATTTCAATTTTAAATCTTCAAAATTGAACTTTATGACAAAAATTCAAGCATTATTTTTCATTATCCGTTAAATATTCTAGACTCTTTAATTGAATATATTCAAAATTAAAGAACTTCAAATTGGAAAACATTAAGATATAAATATTAAAAATTGAATTATTTGCAATTCTATATTGTCAGAATTCAAGAATTTTTCATTGTAATTCTTCAAGATTGTAAAGTTTTTAATTCCTAATATTTATAATTAAATATTTGAAATTTTTGAGTTTTACTATTGAAAATTCTGTTATTTTGTTGATCTACATTTGAAATTCCAATAATTTGGAAGATTTAGAATTGAAAACTCTTTACTTTTGATCATTCAAATCATCACGATTGGAGAATTTTTAATAATACATCTTTAAAGTTATAGAATTCTTAACTGCAAATCGATGAAATTAAAAAATCTTAAAAATTGTAGAAAATTAAAAATAATAAAATATAATAACAGATAAATTAGAAATTATGCAAGTTTTAAGTTTTACAATTTAAAAATCAGATATTTGGTCAAAAGTTTATTTTTTCTTTGTTCGAAGCTTCATAATTTTAGTTGAGAATTCATTTCTTTGGTTGCAAATTTTGAATTACAAACTTGAAATTTAATTTTCAAAATCATCAAAATTTTAGAATTTTTATTTATTCATCTTCCAGATTGAAGAGTTTCCGCTTGTTACTTTTAAAAATCGTACAATTTTAAGTTGTAAATCTTTAGAATTGAAGATCTTTTCATTTTGATATTTCACAATTAAAATTTTTGCAAATTTTAGGTTTTATATATTTAAATTCTATAATTTTGATGCTTTACATTTACAGTTTCTCCAAATTCAAAGATTTAGAATTAAAAACTTGACTTTTGATTTAAAAAAATCATTAAAATCGTCCAAATTTAAGAATTATTATTTTTTTCAGTTTTTGAAAGTTTAAGAGTTTTCAGTTGCAAATTTTCAAAATTGAACAATTTAAAAAAAATCAATACTACATCTTTTTAAATTATACACATTAAAAATTTAAGGATTTCCCATAGAAAATCTTCAAAATACACCTATTTTAAGAATATTTTCAAAATTTTATGATTTTAAAATATGAATATTGAAAACTTAACTCATTACATTAAAAAATCTAACATTAACTTATTAATTTTTTTGCTTATAATTTCTGCTGGGATAAAATCTATGTAATATTTAAATGAAAGTTACAGAAACGTGTAATAAGAGCGCTATTTTTGCCAGATTTTTAATAATGAAGAGAAACCCTCTTTTCATTAATTTTCAAGGGCCTCTTCATCTATGTTAAAGAAACAATAGAAAAAAATATTTTCTGGTCTAGATGACAAAAATTGAATCAAACTGACCCTGTCATGAATTTTGAAGATAATTTTTTCGTTTATATTCAAAAACTCTTAGTGTTTTAAATTGTTGTAAAATTGAAAAATCAGTTTCCTTCCAAGAGAAAATATATTCAACTTTGAAGTAGAAGAAATTGGGATTTGTATCATTTATCGGGCTTCATCAACAATAAAATCGAGACACTAACTTTAAAAGTGAAAGCGAGAAAGGGGAAAAAAATTATACTTTCATTAGATTTCCGCAATATCGATCGATATTAATTTATCGATTAAGGTACCAGGAATGGAAGCAATATTTATATCAAGTTAAAAAATAGTAAAACTTTTGTTTTATGAGGAGAATTGAGAACAGCATCTCAGTGATGACCATGACTCTTTGAGAGAGAAAGTTTCGGTGAAGCAAGAGACCATTAATTTCTCACAAAAGTCGATGTAATATCTCGATCTTTCATTTAAAATGTCTGTAATAATTACGCATACAAAATAAACATAAAAATTACTTTTAATAAGAAAATTATTTAATATTCATCATTCTAAATCAATTTTAATTAATATCAATTATTAATTTTATCATTCAAACAATTTAAAAAATTATAATTATTTATCTTCTAATAGAAAGGGATAATTGTAATTGTAACTTTGAAAAAAAAAACATGTAATTGATAGATATTTGCTATTTAATATTTGAATTTTTCTTCAGTTATAATTCTCTATTTGATAATTTTAATTTTATATAATCCACTTTTTTCTATTATGTTTTTTCTTCAAGATTTATTCTGAACGCGTTTTTAAATCCTATGCAAAATTAATTTTCAGCAGTGTTTAAATGCAAAGTGGCACATCATTATAACCCTGAAAAATTACATAAGAATCACTTGCTCTTTCGACATCCTTCTTTTGATAGCCATAACCGCACTGTAACTACATTTTATGAGTACGTGAGTCTTGATTTCCAAATCTCTCGACAAAACATTTCCTGGTTTGCAAAAATGATTATTTATTATTATTATGATTATTTATTATTAATTCTAAAGTTTCCCTAATTACTTTTCCTACCTAAAAAAAATAGGTGGAAGTCAAAAATCTCGCACTCATTGTTGTTGAATACCTGATTGGTTGCATAATGCGTGAAAATTGCTTCAGGCGAATGTTTTCAGTTTATTTTTTTGAATTTATTTTTTTATATACATTTATGCACAGACTTTTTGAAATTAAAGGTGAAAGCATCGACAACTGCAATTTGATGATTGTGAATTCTCTATTGTTAAAACTCCTGTGGCATTAACGAACAAATTTGCATCGCGTATCTCGTGCTTCGCACTCGATTTTGTCCGAAATCCGAACTTTTCTACATTATTTTTAACTCTTTTATATCAAATGTATATTATATTCATTTCTGTACGTCAGTCTTGGACTGCTTATTCAGATATTGCAAAATAATTTACAAATATTATTTGTCATAATATGCTTTGATATTGAAACATGTGTATTTTTATTGACTTGTTTTTATAATTACAAAAAGTGCGCATCCTATAAGAAAAAAAAAAACAATTTTATGAAGTGACATTTTATTGCACCTTGTGTCGTGTTTCTGAAAACTTAATTTGTTTATGTTCAATGTTATTTTTCACGATTTAACAAAAAAAGGCATCCTTTAAAAAAATAATTAATAACAAATTTGTAGCTCTTTTTTGGGCGAACAACGTTTTTCAATTCATCTATTTTGTAGCTTGTGTCGTTTATTCGAAAAATTTTATTTCTATTTTCAATGTTATTTGTTACGATTAACCAAAAATTAGGCGTCCTATCAAAAAATAATTTGAAATAATTTGAAAAATTTTGAATTCTTCGAGCAAAAAATGTAGAAGCTTTTTTAGAATTTTGAAAGGTTTGCAGAGAGTAAACAAATTTTCTTAAGGTTTCCAGAAAAATTTGTAATGATTTTTTATTTTACAAAATTTGTTTAGAGAGCTCATTTAAAAAGATTTCAAAATATCCTAAAAGATTTTCAAAATGGTCAAAAAAATACCTGGAAGATTAAAAAAAATTTGTCTAATTTCACAGAATTTTTTCACAATTTTAGGAAAAATTTGAATTATTTAAAAGAATACTCAAAAGTTGTTTTGAGCAAATAAGAAAAAAATTAGTTGGAAAAGATTTCAGAAAATTTAAAACAAAATGTTGATATTTCAAGACTTCAAAATAAAATTGTTAGTTTTTCAAAGATTTTGGAAGGTTTTAAGATAATTATTTTTCTTTTGTAATATTCCTGGGAATATGTCAAGTGATTCTTTATTTTCTTTAATTATTTAAAAAATAATATTTAAAAAGATTATACAACGCTACAAAACAACACCAAATATTTCCAAATTAATTCGGATGATTTTAAAAGAATCTTAGGAATAATTCGAGTCAGTTTTAAAGATATTTAGGAATTTTTGGATTTTTGAAGAGACTAAAAATATTTTTAAACTTTGAAATATGTCCGAAAGTTTATCAAATATTTTTAGATTTTTTCCCAGGGCTAAAAAGTCTTAAGTATCTATTAAAATACTCAAACTTTTCCTAAAATTTTGTGAAATCCTGTGAAATGGAAAAAAAATTTCTTAGGAATTTTCTAGATACTTTTTCAGCATATCTGAAATCTTCAAAAATCTGTTCGACTTTTACCGAGAAACATAGGTGAAATATATTTATATAATCTTAAAGCAGATGAACGAAGAAAATGCAAAAATAGTTGTTCGAAATTTTTATTTTGTATTACATAAAAAATTTTTTCCTAAAATTTTAATTTGCCTACAGTTTTTTTCTGATGCTGGACTGAAAAATCTTTTTTTATTGCGAATTCAACAATTTTGTTAAAAATTCATCATTTGGTTTAAATATTCATCTTTTTTTTATTAAAAATTTCATCTTTTTTGGATGAATTCGTCTTTTTGGATTAACTGAATTGAGAATGTATGTTTTTTGTTTCAAATTCCAATTACTTGGATAAAAGTTAAAGTTCTTTGTTGAAAAATCACTTATTTTGTTAGGGATTCCACTATTTTTTCAAATTTCTTTCAGAATTCAACCTTTTTTTTTATCTAAATTATAATATTTTTGAATTGAATTATCAACTATCATATTTTTTATTGAGAATTCTTCTTTTATGGTCGAAATTCAATTATTTGGTTAAACATGAACTTTTCTGTGGAAAATTCATATTTTTAGGTAGAAAAATTACACACTTTTGTAGAAAATGTTATCCTTTTGGAAAATATCGAACAATTTTCAGTTAAAATACAACTAGTTAAAAAATTTTTTTTTTTGAGGATTGAACTATTTTGTTGATAATTTGTCTTTTCTGGATGAGTCCAACTTTTTTTTATTCAAAATAAAAACATTTTATGATTAAAATATCAAGTATTAAATTTTTCGTTGAAAATTCATCTTTCTTGTTTGGAAATTAAAGTATTTGTTCGAAGATTAACTTTTTGATGAAATTTCGATTTGACATATCTGAAATTTTCATAATCTTTTCGAATTTTCAAGAATATTAGAAACATTATATTTATATAACTTGGAAAATAAATAACCAAATGAACCTAAACAATAAGTAGTTATTCCAAATTTTTATTTTGTATTAAAAAGAATTTTGTTACACAAATTGAGAAACCACACGCTTACGTAGTGTGCGATTGATGATGCTAGTTATTATAAAAAACAATCTCTAGACAATTTTAATCAACAAACAAAAATCAGGAGATGTCATAAAAACGTAACGACTCTCAACTGAATGGAGTAATTAGATTTTTTTCTTGGAGACAAATATTGTTTTCTTTTAGACTGGCACTGTAGAGTGCAAAGTCGTTGTTTTGTTTGAAACAATTAATTTCTTCGAAGCGGCAAATAGAAGAATTAATTTTTTGCCTTTTCAGAAATTGTAGTCCATTTTGACCTTTGATGATATACAAAGTATATGAAATTACGAGTGAATTGTATAAATGTAATGTTCAAAACAGGCAACATTAGGAGCTAATCACTCATGGAATGACTTTACATTTACAATTTGAGAAATGAGATGTTGTGAGCAAAAAACGAGGCTGTTAATCTCAATTGAAGTTCCAATTAAAGATAATAATTATTATCATTATAATATTTAAACAATTACAACAATATCTGAAGTCTGCATTTACAAAAAGTAGTTGTATACTTCGCTCTAATATATGTACTTGATAATGCGGGATTAAAAAATAGTAAACTCCATTCGGCTCTGAAGACTGAATAAAAAATCTTTTTGTAAAATCTTCGAAAAATAATAGTTTAGGAGTTAGAGCTGTTTTAAGCTGAAAGATTCTAGGGGCTGGAAGTTGGAGCGTAAAAACGGCGTCCTCCACTAGTAGGAGTAGGGGGGCATCAGCATCGAACCTGCCCCCACTCTACAAGTCGGGCCGTATTTCGGCCACGCCGTAAAATTAAAACCTTTTTAAATCGGAATCTATCAACTGTAAAAAAATTTCTCAGAGCAATTTTTCACTCAAATGTTTATTTAAACTGAGTGTACGTATTTTTTATTGTGAATTATGAATTTATAATTTTCAGATGTTGTTAATTCATCCAACGGAGGAAATGTCGAAGCAGATTCGGGTGGAGCTGAACGAAAATGTTGACACTCGGGATAAGGATGTGGAAACCATTAAAGAGTGGCTAAAAAAACAACCACATCTACCGGAATTTGATGGTGAGATTTTTATTTTTAAAATGATTCCTTGACATAATTCCTGTTATTTTATACGCAAGGTTACAATTTTTTATTCGTAGGATTTCAATTAAAAACATTATTAAAAAAGTAGTTATTGTGAGATTGGACAAAATAATAATAATAATAATAATAATAATAATAATCATACTAAGAATATTTACCTTAGATTCTGTTCATTTCAAATTCAATTTATTATACTGAAGTTTGACATAAAATTTTGTTCTAGATGACTATAGGATAATGACGTTTCTCCGTGGCTGCAAATTTTCTTTAGAAAAATGTAAAAGGAAGCTGGATATGTATTTTACAATGCGAGCACTCGTTCCCGAATTTTTCTCTAATAGGGACATTACGAGACCAGAAATGAGAGAAATTTGCAATATTGTGTAAGAATCTTTCTCTTTAAATTAATTTTGCCGAATCTTGAAAGAAATGTAACCTTTTTTTAATTATATAATTACATCTTCCAGGATTAAAAATAGCGAATCATATTTTTTGTGAAGCTCTAAACAAAAAGTACTTCACTACATTTTTGAATCACGAATAGTTTTCTTCTTATAGCAATTTAATTACGAGCAACTGTACGGCCGAGCGGAGCACTTGAAGGAGTGGTGATAACTGGCGCGGTCGGAACTTTCCCTTACTCTAGGAGTTTGTGGATTCATCCTGAACTCTCTTTTTTTCGAGCCGAATCAGCAGGCGCATATATAATATTAGACCTCGTAGTCAAACAGACGTGTTAGGGTATGAGGTCCAACATTATATAGGAGGTATCAAATGCGTTTGGTTGTGCCGAATCGAAAATAGCGATCACATTCAATCCCCCACTAGCAGAACAAGCTTCAAATTGTGCGCGTCTCTACAAAAAAAAAATACAGTACATGCCATGGAGGAGAGCCGTCTTCATGGCTGGGGCAATATTTTTGGAACTCGTGATAGGCTTGAGCCTTCGGCCCAAGTGTGTTATGTGTGTTCCGAAAACACTGCCTTCATCATGAAAAGATGGTGCTCTTCTTGCTATGTAATATACTATTGAATCATCCTCACTCGGAAACTATTTTTTGTGTTTCGCCCATTTTCTCCCACGAGATGCGAGGAAAATAATTAACACCGCCTGCAGAGCCCCGCATGTCAGGGCGCGGTTCTACATACTATGGGATTCGACCTGGTGTCCCAAAGACTTCGTTCAAAGGTTTTCAAGCATTTGTTAAACCCTGGTGCCATTCAGCTCTTAACAGTGCGATCACATCATAGCTTGGGGTATGAGAACTCGTGCCCTTGAAATTCCAGGAGGCTTTGGTATTACCTCTGGAAGGATTACTCCTTAGTTCAGGTCCCACAGTCTAAAGTCCGTCAGTTACTCAGAGCAGCTACACCACAGATGAATTAAAGCAAGCCGCGGATTTTCTGCGAAGGGCTTTAATTACATCATATGAGAACAATTGCCTACAAGTACAAATAAGTCTAGGAAAGGAGCAGAAGGGTGGAACACCCACCTGGAGAAACTCCGTAAAGAGTCTAGAGTGTTGTACAACAGGGCATGCAGAACTAAATTGCCTTCGCACTGGAACGTCTATAGGATGGCAGAGTATGAATACAATAAAAACATGAGAATTTACAAACAGGAAGATTGAAGGGGCTTCTGCGAGGAATCAAACAACATTCTGGACACAGCGAGGCTCTGCAAGATCCTCATAAGGCTTGATGATAGTGAGTTTGCTGAAGGCGAAGAAACAACGTTTAATCACCTGATGCAAGTCCACTTCCAGGTTTTCAGTGAACTCAAACAGACCAAGAGGAGGAAGGCTGGGGCCAAGAGAGGGAGAAGACCGACTGGAATTTCGCCGCCAGGGTTGTTGATGTAAAAAAGGTGAAATGGGCTGTTGGGTCCCTTTGCCCCTTTAAATCGGCTGGGGAAAATTACGTCTATCCAATGCCCAATCTATTTAGGGCAAGCATTGCTCCAAAACACGTGCCATCAGCATGGAAAGACGGCAGAGTGGCCTTCATTTCCAAACCTGGAAAGAAGAGCTACACTGGTGCTAAAAATTTCCGACCGATCAATTCAAGGACCTTGATTCTGGAAACGCTCGAGAAGTTGGTTGAAAGATGTATCAGGGATGAGGTGCTTCTAGCCTTCCCGCTGCACAGAGCGCAGCACGCCTTTCAGGCAGACTGATTCATAGAAACTGCGCTTCATGCTGCCGTGGAAAAAGTGGAGCAGCAGTTGGAACAGGGAGGGTATACTGTAGTCATCTTCTTGCAAATAAATAGTGCCTTAAGCTAAGCCTGCCTTAAGGGCATGTGATACTTAGAAAATGATCGATTTTAGCAGTGTTCGGTTCCCCCGGCTTTTTTCCTACAATAATAAAGATTTTGCCTTAAAAATTTGGGAAATGATAGCGAACATGCTAACGGACGTCCCCGAACTCTTCCTTTGTAGAATAATTAGAAAAAATTTAATTTTGCTAAATTTTATTCATGTGTTTGTATTTTGAGGTTATGTGTACTGACAGCATCGTGCACGAACAAAAAATTTTTATTTAGCAAAATAATTTTTGTTGTTGTTATAATCCCTCAAAAAAGATTTCGAGGACGTCCGTTATACTATTCTATAGCATCTCCGAATTCAGTTTTGAAATTGTTTAATTTTTGTGGACGAAAACCCGGGGGAACTGAACCTGATTTACCACAGGCCGGAGTATCACATGCCCTTAAGCAATACAGAAGTCATCTGTTGAGAGGCTTCAAAGTGTAGCGTGTCAGAATAGCTAGTGAGCTGGATAAGGAGCATGCAACGCTGAAGGCGACTCGAAGCCAGATGGAGTGAAGGCCTGTAAGGTCATCCTAGTTAGGGAGGCTCATGCGGAAACGTTAATGGGTCTTACAAGGTCAGCGCTGCGTATCGTAGAGCTCTGGTGCTACAGCTCAGGGCTCTCGGTATATCCCAAAAAAACAAGAAGAAAGTAGAAACTGTCGTAAGTTGACGCCCCTGAATTCCGTAGTGGGAGGCTGACGATCTCAGACTCAGTTGAACATCTGGTGGTAATCCTAAATAGCAAACTCAACTGGGCGAAGCATCTTGAAACCCAATTCAGGAACTTTCTCATGACATTTTGTATTTGCAGAAGAGCCTTTGGTTTCACATCGGGTCTAGGGTCTGAAATGCTTGCATGGCTCTACTCCGCTGTCCTTGGACCAAGGCTCCTATACGCGGCCATGGTCTGGTGGCCACGAGTGTAACTTAAAATTATGCAGGACAGACTGCGACATTTACAAACGCTACCGTAGATCCACAACGGTGTTAGGATTCATGCTCTGTGAAGAACAATTACATGCTGTGATATCTGCCATGGCGGCTTTTGCGATGGGCCCCCTGGCAAGAGCAAAATAAAACAATAAAACGCTTCAACTTCACCAAGACTTTCCGCATGTGCATCCCTAGCAGAGATATGTGGAAAGCAACTGGAAACCCGCCCCTACAAGGGAAAATCTAGTACACAGACGGCTCCAAAGTAGTGGTAGTGTCAAGAGCAGGAATCTATGAAAGCGCGGGAAGGAGGGGGATAGGGTATTTACATGGGCGGCATGCCACCATTTTTCAGGCGGAGGTCCTGGCCACCCTTCACTGTGCTGTGACATTAATAGAAGAAAATGCTGCTGATGGACAGATTAAAATCTGTTCAGACAGCCAAGCGACATCAACTGCAGGTCGAAAACCAAACATAACATCAGAGATGTTGGCGAATGCAAAAAGGCATTATACCAACTTGCAGAAAAGAACAACGTGGCTCTCATATGGGTTCCTGATCACACATGGATTAAGGGCAAGAAAAAGCGGACAAGTAGGGAAAAAGCTGCGCAGCAAATGAATACATAGGACCGAAATCCGTACTAGGACTCGCGTCTTGCTGCATTGGAATGGCCATCAAAAACTGGGTCCAAACGAAGCACTGAGAATACTGGAAACAAACTTAAGATTGCCGACAGGCGAAAGCCATCCTGGGCTATACTCACAGGATAGCCAGAATGGTGTATAACCCCACGAAAGATTGCAGGAAATGCGGCAGGAATGGAGAAATATCGTTGCATGTCTCATGCCAGTTCCCGGCATTATTTAGGCTCAGGCAACATACCTTTGGGGCCCACTTCATAGGGCCTGAGAAAAATATAATGCGATGTGTGGTTTACAAACTGGGCTTCACTGAGAGATCTGGAGTCAACTACTGAGAGCGAATAGTTCAGAATGTGGCACAGTAGGCTTCATATATCGAGCAACAGGGGGCCCCATCGGGGCTCCGTTGCGACCTATAAACTAAACTAAACTAACTTGGAAACTAATACTCATGAAAAATGTTGCAAAATACTTCTTTTCTCCGATTTTTATGCAGAATATGAATACGCAACTTTCAGAACTTGTACAAATTTTATTATTATTATTATTATTTTCAGACAAGTACCCCCACTTCCAGGACTCACCAAAAATGGTCGCCGAGTGGTTCTGATGCGTGGAATCGACAAAAATCTCCCTACCCCAAACGTGGCTGAGGCAATGAAATTAGTCCTAATGATTGGGGATGTACGACTTAAGGATGAAATTGTTGGTGTAGCGGGTGATGTTTACATTTTGGACGCCAGCGTCGCGACGCCAGCACATTATGCCAAATTCACACCAGCCCTGGTGAAAAAATTCCTGGTTTGTGTCCAGGAAGCGTATCCTGTAAAACTGAAGGAAGTTCATGTTGTTAATGTCAGCCCATTGGTAGACACGATAATTAATTTTGTGAAGCCTTTGCTCAAGGAAAAAATTCGAAACAGGATATTTGTTCATAGCACAATGGAGACTCTTTATGAGCATATTCACCAGGATATGCTGCCTTCGGAATATGGGGGCAAAGCTGGCCCTATCCAAGCCATCCATGGTCAGCCGGAATCTACATTTTATTGATAAAATAATTAATTATTTTGTAAGAAAAATATTAATGAATAATTTGTTTTTAGATTCTTGGATGAAAAAGTTAGAGGAATATGGCCCGTGGTTTAAAGAACAGGAATCAGTAAAAGCGAACGAGGCTCTTCGACCAGGAAAACCAAAAACTTACGACTCATTTTTCGGAATGGATGGATCTTTTAGGCAACTTTCGATTGATTGAAAAATTATAATAATGCACATAAGCGATTAATTTCATTGGATTCGAATCTCTGTGAGATAGGATTTACAAAAATTAGCTCAATTTTGATATTAAATCTACGAGAAACTTTTTTTTTTAGACAAAATAAAATTATTGAGAGATGATGTAGGGATATGTAAAAAACTAGTGCAATATTTTTTAAGAAAGAATCGTGCAGAGGAATTTTGTTTGTATATAGGAATTTTATGAGAAAATGGGACTAGAAATGTTGTACAACTGAAATAGTCAACTAGAATTTCTTCAATTGGAAATATGGAATGTTTTAAAATAAATGGACTTGGGATTTGAATTCTTATTTATTTTTAAATTATTATAATATTTAAAATATGGTACAATAATAATGATTGTTATAAGGAAAAAATATATATATATATAAATATATATTGTTAGATCACTGAAGTTAAGCAGTGTTGGGCGCGGTTAGTACTTGGGTGGGTGACCGTTCGGGGAATACTGCGTGTTGTTGACCCGTCGTGGGTGTGGTGGACCCACACTGGTAGTATTTATCCACCTAGAAACACTACCCGAATCGGGTAGTGAGGCAACGAACTTTCGAGTTCGAAATGCTAATCAATTTTTATTTTTTTTTTTTATAAGGAAAACATAATGAAGATATGAATAAAAGATTTTAGCTTCCATTGAAAATTGGGATATTTTGTTCAGATTTGAGGGTAGAAAAAAACGGAAGCAAGAAGAAGAGCAGCATCATCTAGCGAACATACCACCCGTTCCAGCAAGGCCACCTTTGCAGATAGCAGATAATGCCAATATGAGAACTAGGAGATCTATCCACCAAAAAGTCTTTCTCAGGATGGACAAATTAGCTGAAGCTAATATTGCTCTCCCCGATTTTCTCCCTGAAGATGTAAATTTCTCGAATCTGAACTGTGTAGTTTACGAAAAGGCGGTCTCTCTACATAGCGACAGTAGACGGCATGCATCAAATATTCAGTGCGTGATTAGCTACATAACATAAAATAAAAAATTTACTCCAAAAGTTAGCGAACTCGCTCGATACTTAAGGAAAGCAAATCACACACAGAACAAGTGTAAACTGTTTACCATCAAGCAGCACTGAACGCAAAAAAATAAGATCTCTTCCAACAGCGAAACAGCGCCTCGAGCGGCGAGTAAAGTGGATTAAAAAACAATCCACCCTTTCTACTCATCCTTACCGCCTGTGTAATAAAACGTCACGTGCCGTTACAAATCGGCCTAGTCGAGAAGAGATTCAAGTCTCCTGGGAGCAATTATATGGAGATACTTATCAGCTAAATGAAGACGCTTCAGATATATCACTCTTTCGTAACTTTTGTCAAAGGCGAAGGTTACAAGCTCCAGAGGAAGAGTGTCCACTTATTACTGCTGAAGAAGTGAAGAAAATTATCGCTAGAACTAAGAACTTTTCAGCGCCAGGGCCAGATAAATCAACAACTTTTGGTGAAAGAAGTTCACTTCTATGCACCAACATCTAGCTCGTATATTCATTACTTTCTTGAACGGAGAATTACCGTAAGGCATTCGATAACACGAACCATGAGCTATCTATTAAGCTCCTTGAGTGCCTGGTGGTGTATCTAAAAATGCTCTTGTGGCTTTCATGGCGGACAAGATTTGTTATAACATCTGACAAAAGACAATTGACTACAAGCTATATCACATATAAGAGGGGGGTCTTTCAAGGAGACTCTCTAAGTCCGATACTTTTCTGCATCTCCCTCTTGCCTCTATCTATTGTGCTCTGAGGCAAAAACTCTGGATACCTATGTGCCCGCCGAACAGAAGAGGATATAAGGTCAACCACCTTTTATACATGGACGACCTTAAACTCTTTGCTTCCTCGGAAAAGGACCTTGACATCCTTGTGGAGGCGCTATATACGTACTCTAAAGCGATTGGCATGAGCTTCGGACTAGACAAGTGTGCGTGCCTTCACCTACAACAAGGGAGACTAGAAACTAGATCATGGCGTGACCATCAGGATGTTCAATTCATAGGCGGCAATACCATTCAACATGTTGGTATTAGAGAAACATATACATATCTCTGAATGCCGCAAGCGGAAACTCAAAATGTGCGTGTGCTGAAAACGACAACGACAATCCATCGAAGTCATCCTAGATCTTCCGTACCTCGAATATACCTCCCTCGAATGAAGGGAATAGAGGCTTGCTAAGCTCAGAGTGTCTTCATCGTAGAACGGTTCTGGCTACAGCCTGCTCAGTTCTAAATAGCACAGATTCTCTTACTCGTCTCGTACATCAACATGAATTCGTCAATGCTGCGGCGTTTTTATACCGTGCCGCAGATAGGGATGCAGAGGAGGTTTCCCTCCGATTTGATTCTAGCGAAACTACATATAGCATCACTAACTAACACCCTGTATGGTAAATTCTATGCCAACATACGTAGAGAAGAGCTCTCGATGGGTCTGTCCAACATGTTTCTCAAGTCTGCTGGATTGAAATCGGAGACTAAGGGATTTATTTTTGCCTGTTAAGACGGCATTGTGGACACCTTAGTTTACTGCAAGCGCATAATGAATGTACCTGTAGGCGATACTAATTGCCGAGCGTGCAAGCAAGAGCCAGAAACACTTGGACATGTTCTCATGGGATGCTCAAAGTATGCACGCTACGGGTACATAGAGACACAATGTAGCTCTGAAAGTGTTACATTAGCATCTTAGACACTTCTATGGTGTTGATCTATTGTCCGTTTTGCCATACGCCCAGGGGGAACTCGAGTCCATTGTGGAGAATGATCAGTGTAAGATCTACTGAAATTTCTCATTCTCCACCACTCAACGTATCAGTGCTACGAAGCCTGATATTGTCCTTCAAGATCTAAAGACCCAGATCATTTACGTGATTGAATTCTCGGCACTTGCCGATGGTAATCTCATGGCAAAAGAGGAAGAAAAACAGGCGAAATATCAAGCACTTCTTTTCGAGCTGAGCAGGTTGTACCAAGGTTGCGAAGTCCATCTTGTAGTTCTCATAATCGGCTGTCTCGGATGTATGAAGGCTTCATTTCTTAGCCAACTCAACAAGATTCCAGCTTGCCAGTGACAGGCTCATTCCATCGCGAACCGGATGCAAAAGGCTGCTCTTCTGAGTTCACTTCATCTGGTCCGTCAACACTGTTCCTCATAACATTCTATATAGATTGGTAGCTCTAAAAAAGTATCCAGAGGTGAAACCTTCATCTCCAACAGTCCCGTCTGCCGCATAAGGTCATGCACGACTAGAGACCTGACTCCAAGGAACAGTGTTGCACGATGTTATCTCGCCTAAATTTCCCACTCTTGCTTACCTTCTAGGACAGAAGGAGCAGAAGTGGGTGACGTACACGTTCCAGTTGCATCGGAAGTGGTTGCTTTAATGAACCATGATTGTAGCTTCTGGAGCCTACAACTTCTCATATAATACTACTTCAATAATTATTATAAAAATGATTATGCAATTATAGTTCTATTACAATAAGCGTAAAGTCATAATTGCATTAGCCTTGTATTACAAGAACAGTTGGAAACATGAATATTCGAGACATATTTTAACAGAAATTGCGAAATAATAGATGCACTATCACAAATATATAATAACTGAAGAACTACGAGAAGCTGGAATTATATATTAATGAGTGTTTTGTCAAGAATTTCTTATTTGCAAGATGTGTATCGATGTATTCGGATGGCATACCAAGCGAACAGAGAGTACAAGTCGTGGTCCTTCTGGATTTGGCTTTAAAGTCACATCTGAAGGAGATTATGATATCAATAATTAAAGTTTGTGTAAAGTGGCTGATGGTCAGGAGCAGAATGATGTTGTTAATCTTAATATGGTGCAACATATGATACAGCGTGAACTTCAGACTATCTACGATGTTATAGCTTTGAGCAGATGAACTTTTTAAAAATGTGAAAAATTATGTTGAATCAATTCAAAAACTGGTTGATGAGACCTGGTAAGCTGATATTATTGAATTTCAGCCATACGGGAGAGAAAACAAAGGATACAAGTAAATTTCAACTGTAATTGACATATTTTCGCAATATGCCTGGGTTGTTCCCGTTGAATCTAAGGAGAGTGAAAATGTAGCTACAACCATGGAAACTGTACTTGATGAATGTGGCGTAGCAAAAATTTACATGTTGATAGGGGTAAAGAATTTTACAACTCGCATTTTGAGAATCTTATGAAGCGATATACAATAAATTTGTACTTGTTCAGGAATTTGAAAGCATTAATTTGCGAGCGATTTAACCGTACCTTCAAAAATAAAATTTGGATGCAATTTAGCTTGCAGGGTAATAATAAGTAGATTGATATTTTGAGAGATTTAATTGTGTCTTACAAAGATACCGAACACCAGACTATCAGAATGAAACCAAGAGATGTTAATAAGCAAAATGAGAAAAAATTGTTTTTTGATGTATACAACGATTTCAATGTGAAACAAGCAGTTAGAGAAGCTGAATTTAAAGTTAAAGTACGTCTAAGTAAATTTAAGCATGTTTTTGAGAAAGGCTACATACCAAATTCGACAACTGAAATATTTATCATAGTCGTGTCAAAAATACTGGACCACTGACGTATATGCTTAAAGATTATCAAGATAAAACTATTGAAGGTAGTTTCAAGAAACAGACTTTTAAATCGCAGGAGATTAATAAATACCAGTTTTTCCATTGCCTTATTCTTTAGACTTGTATAATTTTTTTGGATATAAGATTTGACACTTTTCACGCAAGGTGATTTCACATTACACCAAACACTTCCAGCTATGATTGCAATAATTTTATTCTTCGTACATTGGATCAGTATAACACTCTGCTCCAGAAGATACCGGTTGATACAAGGAGTGATTTCCTGGAGAACAGCCAACGTGATTTCTTGTAGTATGAACGGGTAATATTTTCTGGATTCAACTTCAGTTTCTTGAATTTGCTCCAAAGCCACTATCTAATCTCCATAGGGTATGGACATGCGTATACAGAAATTTTCACAGTCGATGCATTGTTGCTTTTCTTGGCCATCATCATTTCCATGCGTCAAGATTTAAGCTTATACATGCCTGAGGTTGACTAGATAACAGTTTCACCGATGAAGCTAACCTTCCATCTTTCTTCAATTCAGCACTCACGATAATTTGCTTTGTGAATGATGAATTCAGATTGTATGTAGTTGAAAGTAACGTTTGATTTCGGTGAGTATAAGACATAATGATGTTCATGACACTGAAGGCCTTATTCAGACACTGAGCGATAAGTAGAAAACTGTAATCTTCATATATTTTTCTTCATACATTCAATAGAATTGCACTTCACACCCAAATACACCATGCCAAGATGTCGATCTTTACAAGCTTTCTTCGTGTGCATGAACAAGTTTTCATCCTCTTCGAACAGTCTAGCGATTCTTTGAGGTAGAAAAATAGAGAATTTGTTTTCCATTATTACGAATTACGAATCATCCCATATTTTGTTTCATCTTTCTTAATATCTGTGATTTCGTATTTTTTGTTGATTTCTAGATCTGTCAGCTTAATTGATGGAAGAAAGTCTTCATTGCGGGTGGCTTTGTTTATTTTGAAGAAGTCGATCTCTTTTTTCACTGCTTGTTATCTTCAAGATTCACAGTTTTTAATGTTCTTATAAGCTTTCGAATATCTGGTTCTAGATGAATCAGTTCTTTGAGTTCTTAATTATTTTTCAGGAATAGATCTATACGAATTCTCAGATCGTGCCACCGTTCCATCTTTCTTGACATCCAACTACAGACTGGTGAAAGAAAAAGAATTTTCGCGCTTTTATAATATTTTTCCCTCCTCCCATTTTTAGAAAAGTGACATCATTTATATGAATGATGAAATTCTATTAAAACTTTTCAGAACGTAAGGCAATGTGTCATTAAAACCATATATACATATATATTTGAAAAATCAAAGACAGGCTCCCATACTTATGACACAGTTATAAAATGTTCAAACCATTCGTTTGTCGGTAACGTTAAAGGCAATACTGCCACGGGATTTGTTATTTAAAAAAAAATATCAAAGAGATGACTTCAGATGAGTGAACCATTATACTTCTGGAATGTATTTATTGAAGACCGAGCAACTTTACACTGACATTTTTTGCCCAATTCTATAAGAAATATATAACGTTAAGAATTCGTTTGTCGGCAAATATCAAAGGGTGAACCGCTAAGGAATTTTTTATTGAAAAATCAAACTCGCTTCTTAGAAGAATGATTCTCAAATTTGAAAAACAACATTCCGTTGCAATTATCACATTCTCTGAAATGCAAAACCAGATATTACGTCAGCATGGAACAGAACCATGTCGGTAACCTGTCGGTAACAGAAATCTTGGGTTAGAATTCCCCCCACCTATCTACTTGTTCCTGATCCTCTCTCAATTCTTCTTGATCCTCTTTCTTCTCATCTTCATCTCGATCTCCAGCTTTCTCGTCGATATCATCCTGATTCTCACCTACTCTAACCTGATTCTCTTTCTTTGTTCTCTTAGTTGTGAAAGACTCAAACACAACATAATATTTGGCATTTTACTGATGAAGCCAAATTTTCACTTCAGTTTTATACAATTACCGTTGTTGAAATTTCAACCATGCAGTTGAAATTTCAACAACATGTAATTGAAATTTCAGTAACGAGAAAAAAAATTTTATTCGGCACAGTTAGTGAATTTCACAGCAATAATAATTTTTCAAAAATCTGGAATAAAAGCCATGAAGATTCCTGAAAATACTGTGCTTTGAAATTCACTAACTGTACCAAAAAAATTCTGATAAGGAATCAGTGAGTTATTTCATACGTTTGTGTCGTGTGATCCATGAGATTAACAAAATGCATATAATATTTAAGAAAATGAGCAGCTTTAAAGAAGAAAACCAAAAGATACGTTGGAATTATATTACCATAATGATTTGCGCGCCCAATTAGACAAACTTTTCAACAATCGTTTTTGTAAACATAACCTAAAAACGCATACAGCAGTTAGAACTAATAGTGTGAATGAAATGTTCCCATTATGATAATATCATTCCAACGTACCTTTTGTTTTTCTTCTTTAAAGCTGCTTCTTTTTCTGAATATTATGTCCTTCATTAATTTCATAGATCTCACGACACAACCGTACGAAATAACTCCTCGCGGGACATTCACAGAAAAAACTAAGGGTAAATAGTGTTGCAGGTAATTTCTTATTTTTACCTGTTCGTATTGGTAAAACACAAATATTACCCTCGATGGGCAGAAACTGTCTTTTGTTCTCATGAAAGTTGTAACCACAGTCTTTAAAATTGGAAGCCACTAGCTTTGAATCGCTGAAGTGAAGTTAGCTGATGGTTGGTGTAATAGGCAAATTGGATAAGTGCGGCTTTATAAATTCTGTTTTGCCGAATCGTGAGAACTGTCAAAAGTTCCCCACAAGCGTGGGTAAAACCAGAAAAATACCGAGATATGCCGGTAAAGTTTACCCACATTGGGTAATTTTTGTTGCAGGTAATCTTTACCCCGAAATCCGGGTAAAGTTTACACTTACTTTTTTCTGTGTTGTGTATGCACAAACGTCTGGTTGAATTCTCAACTACATTTGAATGAGTTTTATTTCAATTCCGTGGACGAACGAGATTTCAACCACAAAAGTGGTTGAATTTTCAACATATGTCTAACAGTGAGTACATCTGATGCTTCTTCAATGCGCCGAGTCTTGAGTAGAATCTCAGCCAATATTGACAAGTAGAAGGGATATTGATGCTGCATAATAAGATAATGGCATTAAATCAATGATGACATAGTTTATTCAGCAGCTTGCTTGTAGAGGTGGCCATGATAAAGGTGGATGTGGAGTGGTGGTGGAGTTGGAGGTAGATGTGGGTGTATAGTTACTTAATGTATGTATATAAAACCTGCTTTATGCAATTCCTTAGTGATAAAGAGGATTTTATTGGTATAATGCTTTTTGCCTGCGAAGGCCAGGAGCAAACGAAGACTATCAACCAGTTCGATAGGATCACCATAGTACGGATCGTTTGTTGTTAGGCTTTTTTCACTACCTGGCACTGGAATGAAGGTGATGGTTTTTTTTTAAGAACCACTACCTTTAAAGTATCTTTGGATGGCAACGATTTCGTAATAATGTTCTTGTACTTGATATTATTGCTAATACAAATAGGTTTAGAAGCATTGTAATGCTTCTTGTGAGCGTTTGTGTTGATGAGAATTTCTTTATAGTTATTTAGGTCGCTCAAGCTTATGTAAGACTCCTGAGGTGCCTGCCTAAATAACAATGCGAGAAGGCCAACAGTTTTCGAGTCTCTCACGTATGGCAATTCATGATCAAAATGGATAGCAGCATTCTGAGAAACTTGTTGGTGAGCCATTGATGAATGTCAACAGGCTCTGTCGCAGCATCTCCTCCAACTATTGTTATATCTAACTGCCCTGCAGCCTCTTCTTTATTATGATCAGCAGTCATTAATGATGCATTCTCATCATCATCCTCTTGTTTAATTTCTTAAGGTTATAATTGTTGGACTCCGTCCTTTACTGCAAGCAGTGGTTTCACCACTTTAACCACTAAATTCTATAACAACACTACCGCCGCCATCACCACCACCTGTGCATACTCTGTGCAATGTTGAATCAACGTTTCAACGATGTTGAATCAATGTTGGAACGATCTTGAATCAACGTGCTACACAGAATCCGCTAAAACAGTATCTCATAATCTCTTGTGCCGTATAAGTTGTATAAGAAATAATGCTCTAAAGTTGACTCTTCTTAAATGTGCCCAAAATTCCTTACTTTTTTTCACATTTTTCAGTCTGCAAAGCACACAAATTTTTTTACATTAACGTCTTCGGGCTCATTTACGTGGAACACTTGCAGCTTTCAAATGACTATTTACTTATTATTCTAGCATTTTTTTTGGCTGAGCTGTTAAGCTTCAAAGGCAGATGCCTATAATTTTTGCGTCGATAGTAGAACTACAGTACGCACCTACTGAATGATGTCAAACTGAACTGAACAGCCTTATGTACTGCAAAGCCCTGTTGTATGTAACCTAACCCTACATTCAAGAAAGAATGATCGAACTTTCTAGAAGGTGCTATTGCTTTCGAAATTCCCTGCATCTAAACATCTACCAACTTCGATTGTTCTCTCTAGGATTCAGGTAAAGATTACATGCAATATCAGTGCTGCTAGAAAGTTTGATAATGAGAACCTGTATCCTTCTACCTTCTTGAATCAATCGATCTTTCTAGAATTTAGGTAGAGATCACATATTGACGGTTCTAGAAATTTCATGCAAGCAAGAGCCCTACATGCAAAGAATTTTACAGAAACTTCGATCCATATTTCTAGGATATAAGTTGATTAGGGGTAATAAGAGTGAGCTATCGTTATCGTTAACTGAGTGGATGTCTGTAGAACTAGAAGGCGTATCGAAACCACATGTCAGACTTTGAGTTTTAAATATATACTATTCTGGGTGGAAGTTGATAAAATCGATCGATCTTTCCTGAAAAGCCATTAGAGATAACATCCAGTATAGATTGTTCTTCTAGAAACTCAAAGGATATAGAAAACTTCAAAAGTAAGAGCTTCTCATGCTCAAAAATTCTAGAAACTTCGATGGATAGAAAATCGTCCGAGATGTCCAAATTTCCAGAAGGTTTGATTATTTTCCGAAAACCGGGGAATCCCCAGAATTTGATTCTTGGATAGTATTGCAGAGATCAACCTTGTTAGGCGAACTATGAATTCGTTCCAGCTTTCCAGAAATGTTGATCAATGTTTAACGACTGAGGTGAACTTTGATCGAAACTCCTAGAAAAATAAAATTCCAGAAAGTTCTAAAACTTGAAGAATCCCTGGTCGCACGTGCGCCACCTTAATAAGAGTTGCTAGTGAGTTTGGTCGGTAATACAGGGGCCATCCTTATGCGCCGAGTTAAGAATCTGTGTCAGGGATTTACATTACCGACAGTTCGATTACCGACTTATGTAAATGACCGGTACCGCCATCTATCGGTGGTAGCTTGAACTATGTAGTAGTCTCAACGAACTGTTATTGCTTAAGGTGCTTCAAACAATTCGGTTTTTAGAATACAAAATACGGCCACAAGGATGAATTGCTTAATCTAATATTTTCACCAAATAATTTGAAGGCTTGTACATGTGCATGACCAGAGACCTTTTTTGTATTGATTGAAACGTACTTCGAAGCAGTGGACGCCTGTTTTCGGTTTACCATGGGTACACTCCCAGTGGCGCGTTGTCCGTTTCTAAGTGCAGAAAATTGAGCATATTTTCAATCAACAAGAAAAAACAACATCAAGGCCATTTTTCGAAAAAAGGGCTTCAGTCTTGCATATGTATAAGTCTTCAGATTATGTGGTAAAAATATGACATCAAACAATTCCTCCTTATAGCCGTATTTTGTATTATTCTAAAAACCGACACTTTTGAAGCACCGTAACTACTAGTTTTAAATTTTAATTTCAATGATCGTGAAGAATTTTTGTGAACCGGGAAATGACCGGGAATTTTTTTCCTCAATTAAAATGGCTATCCTGAAATTATTTTTGTGCAGTGTTCAAGGTAACAAGTAAGCATACAAAATTGAAAACAATGACAGACATTCCTGCTGAATACTAGAATTCTGTTTTTCATTAAAAAAATACGTTCTTGAATTTGGTTAGATGAAAATTATTTTTTAAAATGTTAGAAATTCCTTGTGAACCTTATTTACTTTAGATTAGAGACACACACCATGATTGTGTTAAGTTTCCACGCAATTTTCAATCAAATGATCTCGTGTTATTCTAAATTAAACTGAATGAGTCATAGGTAAAATATTTTTCAACATTTTAAAAATAAATTTGTATCTATCGGAATCTAAAAAAGTAATGTTTCCTTAATTAGAATTTAATTCCTTCATTCAGCAGGAATTTTGTATTATTTTGAATTTTATATTAATTCTTGCTACCTGAAATATTACAAAAAATCTACGATTCTTACACCTATAGGATAAATTTCAAACATTCAAAATTGTTGTGTGTTTCAAAAACTTCCCGGCATCATTAAAATCGTTCTTCATTTTTAAAAAATCCACTGAGTTTCTTTCACTAAGAGAAAAAAATGGTAAAGTTCAACTTTTAGTTGTTGAGCACCTCAAATTTATATTAGTACAATATTTCAGGCTTCTAATATTTTCAACTAAAAGCTTTCAAAAATCAATTTCCTGATGTTAATTTTTGTCGAAAAAAATAGTTGTGTAATTTCCAGTTAATAGTCAAACACTTTTAAATTCCGATATTCCAACTGTAAGGTTTAAAATTTAAATGCGTGAATGCTATAGCATAGACTATGTAGTCTTTAAAATTTCTAATTCACAGTTCTTAGACACTAAAAATTAAAAATTGTATTTCTTTTGTTCAAAATTAAGAGTTTTATATTTAGAACAATGAAAATTTGGCATTCTCAAAATTAAACATTAAAATTTTTTTAGATAAATGGGAACGGTTGAGGGTAAATACTTTTTGATTAGATATCTTTAAAATTACGAACTTTAATAATACACATCTCAAAAGTAACTATTGCATTATATAACAAAATGAATTATAAATCCTGCAAATTTTAAAAATATTGAAAAAGAATTGAACACTGTATATTTTTAAAGTAATCTCTTATTAATTTTTTAAGCCCCTTTCCAAATTAATCTGTGAAAAATTAAAAAATTTGCCTCAAAGAAAAAAACCATGTGAGAACTGGGCATTCAAAACTTCATTATTTAAATTTCCTATAAGATAATATTTTTACGTAAATAAACTATACAGTTAAAAATTGGAATAATAGAAATGCTGTTTCATATTTTTATCTTATTAGTGACCGTACTTAAAATACGTAACATCTAAACGGCCCCCCCCCCCCCCTCGAGATATTTTGTTACGATTTATTAAGGAAGGGTGAAGGGGTTCCTTCACTTATGTGCGTAATTTTTGCAAATTCACAAAAACTTTCTCCTGAAGATTATTCTTTTAGTTATTAATTTTATTATTCGTTTGCAAATTTAACAATTTTCTTAACGAAGGCATAATTTTTTTTGGCAAATCCGACTGTTCATATTTTATGACTGATAAGTCAACTGAAATATTTCTTGAATGAAAAATATTGTTCATTTTTTAGTAGAAATATTGCATTCTTTCTTGGACAAAAATGCACTGTTTTTTTTTAGTTCAACTATTTCCTAGAAAGTTTACTTTTTGCTTAAAATTTGGATTTTTCTGTAGAAAAGTCAATTAGAATCCTTTTAGATGAAAATTCAACTCTTTTTTTGAAAATTTGTCTTTTCGATTTCAAAATTCACCTGCTTTAGCAGGAACTACATCTTTCTTGAACAAAAATGCAACTGTTTTTTTTTTTTCATTTTTTTTCCATTTCCCAGTGAAAGAGAGAAAATTGAAGGTAAGTGCGAAAATCCCGGGGAGGCGATCGCCGCTTTCGCCACCCTGTAGATTCGCGCCTGATTATCTGTACCGGTGGCCAGCACTGGGCCATTGCTGCGCCGCACAGTGAGTTTTTTTACATTTTTTTTTTCAAAATTCTGCTGACTGCTCAATTTTTGACCGATTCTAATAGTTTTTTTTTTTAAATACACTTAACGAATTATAATTTCATGTAGGATTGCTACTTTTTTAGCTTTCTGCAAAAAACTAACCTAAAAAAATATGAACTTGCCAAGGTAGCTAAACCACGAAATTTCGAAAGTTTTAAAACCATGAAATCGTTAATATCTTTACACACAAACCTCAAACACACAAACCTCAAACCCAAAAAAATTATACCTCAAATCCACAAACCTCAAACCTCCAAACCCGTAATCCCACAAACCTTAAACGCACAAACCTCAAATCCACAAACGTAAATCCCCCAAGCCCATAAAGCTACAATCCTCAAACTCACAAGTCCATAAACCTAAAATCACAAACCCACAAACCTCAAGCGCATAAACCTAAAACCCCAAACCTACAAA
>CAKNXH010061497.1:0-71202 GCA_932178445.1 Andricus quercusramuli
CCGTAAGACCGGAAAAAAGAGAAGTTTTTTGAACTTTCAAATTTTGAAATTATATCAACGGTCGAAGAAAAGGAAGGTGGAACAACTTGGGATCTCGCTCCAAAATGTTGATTTAGATAATTATACCAGAATTTTCATTGTCTCCCCGAGTCTGCCTACCAGCTTCGATTGTCTACCTGCGCACCATATATCTCTACTTTTATTAGGTTCATCTCACTGATATATATAATGCCAGAGATGAGATAATACACTGGATACCGGCACAGATCGGGATATGCGGGAGATTCGAAAGTAGTATGGAAGAGATCTTAAAAATATTAATAAAACTCATGTAAAATTCAGTTTATTTGTAATGAGTGAATGGACTGAAACCGGAAACTTCATAAAATTCGATAAAAAGTAATTACATTATTAAAAGGGTTGACATTTCCCAAATGAGTTTACGATTTTTGACGTTGAGAGGAAAATTAGAACTAAGAATTGGAAAGTAATCTAGTCATTAGCATCAAGCCACGATATACAAATTTTTGAGAAAAATTCATTGGTTTATGTACAATGTTCGCTTGAACATTTCTGCATCTTTTGATTAACAAATTATTCTTTCATAAACTATTTACGAAAAATTGATGAAAACTGTAGGGGATGGTGAAGGCTAAATGTAACTAACAATAAAATTTCCAAAATAGTGCTATTTGTTATTTTTGCTAATTTATATAATTTTTTAATAATAAACAAATGCCGATTTTGCCCTGTTCTACACACGGAATTTGAAAAAATTTCCAAGTAGTAGGAAGTTTGAACGCTTAAGATTCAGAAACCGTTTCAACTTTTTTGTGCTCGCTCTTTGGGCCAATCATAAATAATATTGTTTAACGCCGCACGCCACAGTTATCTGAAATAGCAATTTACTATTCATAATGGCCCACAGTTCATATTTCTTAACCGATTTCAAAGTATATTTTTTGAGAAATGCTCAGCAATCAATTATTAAGCGAATAGCCGTTCGAGATTTCTGAATTTTTGTCACAGAGCAACAATATGTAAACAAATAAAGTAACAAAATTGGCCATTTCAGCTTTGTGAATTTTTATCTCAAGAAAAAATACAGAAATAAACTCTCCATCAGATGGAATGATTGTATTTACACTTATCGAATCGAAATATTCCTAATAATATTTAACTTCATCATTCTAAACAATTTCTGTAAAGAAAATCATACTCCTGTTTTTTATCCTAAAAAGTTTGTTCGTTTTTCTCATGTCTACATTGATTTTTATGACCAAAAGTAATCTCAAATTGTCTTGAAAGGCATTTATATACTTCGAGCTTCACAAAACATGGATAATATAGATTTTTAATAACAATGTATTCAAACAAATGTCCCAAATGGCCGTTTCCTAGGGGAAACCAAAATTTTCTTCAATCATTATTGGAATTACATTTCTTGCGATGATTGACCAATGAAATTGTTCCAAAAATAATTTATGTGATTGTTATAAACATTTTTTAAAATTATGATCCATCATTTTTACATACAAAAGAGACGTTTTTTTCACTGAAATTATCCAACAATAAACTAACACTGATTCAAAAACTGGATATAAGACGCAAAATACAAATTTGCGTGATTTTCAATAACAATTTCTACTAGAAAATGTCACAATTTTCCGTTTGATTATATATAAAAAGGATGTTTCTTGCTACGAGACTGGTCTACAATTTATTATTATTGGTGATAATTAATAAATAAAACTCTTGCCGGAAACATTTTATTCTTTATCAATTTCAGGAGAATCATACATTAAGTATTAACTCGTGCTAATTTTTCGTTATAAATAAATTATGACTCTCATGAAAAATCTCAGCAACTAGCGTAAAACAGATAATTTTGTATGAGAAAAAACACTAGTGAGAATTTGTTCATAAAAATTATTTATAATGATTTAGTTAAATATTTTTAGAATTATTTTTGTTCTATAATTGCAGATATAATAATTCAAACTGATACTGAGTTTATTTCTGCATTTTTTCTTGGCAAAAAAATTCACAATGCTGAAATGGCCAATTTCGTCACTTTATTCTGCTTTATTTATTATTCACTTTATTGCTGCTCTGTGACAAACACTAAAAAATCGCGAACAACAATTTTCTTAAAAGTTTAATGCTAAGCAACTCTAAGAAAAATATTTTGAAATCGGTTAAGAAATACGACCTGCGGGCGATTATAAACAGTTAATTCCTATTTCAGACACATGGTGCGCAGCACATGGCGCGCAGCGCTAAACAATATTTTTTATGAATAACCCAAAGAGCGAGCACAAAAAACTTGAAACCGTTTCTGAATCTGAAGCGTTCATACTTCCCACTACTTGAAAAAAATTTCAAACTCTGTGTGTAGAATAGGGCAAAATCGGAATTTGTTTATTCAGAATGATATAAACTAGAAAAAATAACAAATCGCACGATGTTGGGAATGTTATCTTCCAATACGTAGTTTTAATTTTCTTTGAACATCAATAATCGTAGGCTTACTTGGGAAATTCCTACTAAAAAATATTCAAGAGTACAAAAAAGGAAAGTCGATAGGATTTAAAATTGGTGGAATACAAATTTTGTAAACAAGTGGAATAAAATATTCATGTTTTTCTGTTGAAAGGTACAATAAAAGTTTGAATGTTCTACAGGTGACGACTATAATAATTGGAGTACTCTAAAATGCACAAAATCTTGTTGCCTAAACAAATGGAAGGCTTGGTATAAGATAAGAATAATTATGCTTTTTTACATTGAAGTGGAGAGGATTCCCGAGTCGAAATTTAGACCCTACTTTGAACCTATTACTCCTACCTTAGTAGGCGCTGGAGCAGCTAAGTAGGTTCAAAATAAGCAGCGATTTCAATTCAATTTAGAACCTAATTTGACGCTAAAAATTTCCGAAATCGGCCGTTTTATCCACGTTCAGCGTCAAAGTAGGGTCTAAATTAGAACCTACATTGGTGCTCCAGGCCCTACCTTACATTGGCGCTTCAGACCCCACCTTGGTGCTCCTGCCCCTACACTGGTGTAGGTGTAGCCTCGGTGGCTCAGTTGGTTAGACGCTCGGACTTCACCTAAGAGGTCCGGGGTTCGATCCCTGCGCCGGTACCTCTGGAAATTTTTCTATGTACCTTTACCGAGTTCCTGGTGGTTCGAAACCCACCTTAAGCTGTAGGTCCCCCCATCATGCACTTGACTGCAACCCAGTCCATGAATGATGGGGTAAAAACCAGGCTTTGCCCAATATGTCAGGACGCACGCTCTTATCAGGTCACTTGATTGCATTATAATAATGCGTCCGTGACTGATAATATATACCGGGACAACCCCGTGCATGATATTTGAACAAACAAAAAATTCATCTCTAACCAAGAATGCCTTCGACATATTGGGCAATAACCATCTTAAGCCCGAGAGAAAAATGAGCTTCCTAATTTTTTTGGTATAATAATAATAATGTGGCGTAGGGATGTGGCGACCCCATCGCCCAAGAGCTCCGGCTCTTGCAGTCAGCCACGTTGCTTTGGGCTAACTCCCCAATGCAACGAATTATGCGGTTACGACACAAGTATCGCGCAGTGCCACCCACAATAGGCCTCTCTCGGATGGAGGCCATGGTTCAGTTGGGAGTGGCAATAGGAACGAACCGAGGCGACGACCAGGCAACGACCCCGGATAAACGCGAGAACATCGATTTAAATGGTCGGACCAACTCAGGAGGGACCTTCTTACCTGTTGGTAAAGAAGCTCACCGGCGCGGAGAGAATTCATGAAGAGGTTACATGACCGTTGAGGCAATATGCACCCGGAATATGCTCATAAAACGCCTCAGGATTTGAGAGATCAGGTATCCTTCTTGCGAAAAAACGGATATGAAGCTCTTTATCAACAGGATGAGGAGCAACATCCTCCAGCGAACATTCCACCCGTTCCAGCAAGACCACCTGTACAAATAGTCGATAATGCCAACATGAGAAGTAGGAGATCTATCCACCAAAAAGTCTTCCTCAGGATGGACAAATTAGCTGAAGCTAATACTGCTCTCCGCGATTTGCTCCCTGAAGATGTTAATCTCTGGAATCTGAACTGTGCAGTTTACGAGAAGGCGGTTTCCCTGCTTGGCGACGATAGAAGTAACGATACTTCGGTATGTCTGAGTAAGACACGCGAGCGTATTGCACAGCTTCAGTTCAAAATTGAAACGGCGAGACGGCATGCATCAAATGTTCAGTGTGTGATTAGCTACATAACATCAAATAAAAAGTTCACTCCAAAAGTTAGGGCAATTGCTCGAAACTTGAGGAAAGCAAATCACACGCTGAACAAGTGTAAACTATCGACCATCAAGCAGCACTGGACGCAAAAAATAAGATGTCTTTCAACAGCGAAACAGCGCCTTGAACGGCGAGTCAAGTGGATTCAGGAAAATTCCACCTTTTCTACTAATCCTTTCCGTCTGTTCAATAAAGCGTCATGTGTAGTTAAAAATCCGCCTAGTCGAGAAGAGGTTCAAGTCTTCTGAGAGCAAGTATATGGAGATACTTATCAGCTAAATGAAGACGCTTCTGATATATCACTCTTTCGTAACTTTCGCCAAAGGCAAAGGTTACAAGGTCCAGAGGAAGAGTGTCCACTAATTACTGCTGAAGAAGTGAAGAAAGTTATCGCTAGAACTAAGAACTTTTCAGCGCCAGGGCCAGATAAAATCAACAACTTTTGGTGGAAGAAGTTTACTTCTACGCACCAACATCTAGCTCGTATATTTACTACTTTCTTAAACGGAGAACAAACCGTCCCGCAGTGTCTAGTGGAAGGGCGCACGGTATTGATCCCTAAGACCGGAGATTTGTCAAGTCCAAAGAACTACAGGCCCATAGCTTGTTTGAACACCAACTACAAGCTATTCACTAGCATCCTCAAAGAGAGGATATTAACATCTATCCAGCTGGTATGGAGTGTAATATTCGAACAACGTGGATGCAAGAGAGGGCTGGCAGGTTGCAGGGAGAACCTGTTAATAGACAGGTGTATTACTCAGGACTCGATCAGGTATCGATGCAATCTGTCCATGGCTTGGATTGATTACCGTAAGGCATTCGATAACACGAACCATGAGCTACTTATTAAGCTCCTTGAGTGCATGCAGGTGCATCCAAAAATAGTGAGATGCATAAAAGAGCTTATGCTCTTGTGGAGGACAAGATCTGTCATAACATCTGACAAAATAAAAGTGACTACAAGCTTTGTCACATATAAGAGGGGGGTCTTTCAAGGAGACTCTCTAAGTCCGATACTTTTCTGCATCTCCCTCTTGCCTTTATCTATTGTGCTCCGAGGCAAAAGCTCTGCATACCTATGTGGCCCGCCGAACAGAAGAGAGTATAAGGTCAACCACCTTTTATACATGGACGACCTTAAACTCTTTGCTTCCTCAAAAAAGGACCTTAACATCCTTGTAGATGCGGTAAATAGGTATTCTAAAGCGATTGGCATGAGCTTCGGACTGGACAAGTGTGCCTGCGTCCACCTACACCAAGGAAGACTAGAAACTACATCATCCCGTGACGATCAGGACGTTCAACTCATAGGCGGAAATACCATTCAACATCTTGGTATTGGAGAAACATATACATATCTTGGAATACCGCAAGCGGAAACCCAAAATGTGCATAACTTAAAAACGGCCCTTGGAAAAAGGTATCGCCAAATTCTCAGAAAAATTTGGGCTTCCGAATTATCTGGAAAGAATAAGATCCAGGCGACCAATATGCTGGCCGTTCCTATACTGCTCTACACGCTTGGTGCAGTCAAATGGAACGTCGATGAGTTGAAGCAACTTGATCGAAGCACACGCAAGATGATGACAATACATCGAAGTCTTCATCCTAGATCTTCCGTACCTCGGATATATCTCCCTCGCGATAAAGGGGGTAGAGGCTTGCTAAGCTTAGAGTGTCTTCATCGAAGAACGGTTCTGGCTACAGCCGGCTCAGTTCTAAAAAGCACGGATTCCCTTATGCGACTTGTACATCAACATGAAGTCGCCATGCTGCGGTGTTTTTATACCATGCCGCAGATAAGGCCGCAGAGGAGCTTGACCTCCCATTTAATTCCAGCGACACTACACAAGGGCTTGCATCACTAACACCTCTGGTGCTCAAAAGTCGTAGACAGGAAGCAGAACATACGCTCCTACTAAGAGAACATGCTGACAAACCCCTTCATGGTAAGTTCTACGGCATCATACATAGAGAAGAGCTCTCAATGGGTCTGTCCAACATGTTTCTCAAGTCTGCTGGATTGAGATCGGAGAACGAGGGATTTCTTTTTGCCTGTCAAGACGGCGTCATAGACACCTTAGTTTACCGTGAGTGCATAATGAATGTACCTGTACGCGATACAAACTGCCGAGCGTGCAAGCAAGAGTCCGAGACACTTAGACATGTTCTCAGTGGAGGCTCTAAATATGCATGCTACGCGTACATAGAGAGACACAATGCAGCTGTAAAAGTGTTATATTACCATCTTAGGCATTTCTATGGTGTTGATCTATTGCCCGTCTTGCCATACGCCCAGGGGGAGCTCGAGTCAGTTGTGGAGAATGATCAGTGTAAGATCTACTGGAATTTCTCATTCTCCACCACTCAACGTATCAGTGCTACGAAGCCTGACATTGTCCTCCAAGATATGAAGAACAAGATCATTTACGTGATTGAATTCTCGGCACCACCCGATGGTAATATCACGGCAAAGGAGGGAGAAAAACGGGCGAAATATCAAGCATTTCTTTTCGAGC
This sequence comes from Andricus quercusramuli, assembly GCA_932178445.1. Lineage (NCBI taxonomy): Eukaryota > Metazoa > Arthropoda > Insecta > Hymenoptera > Cynipidae > Andricus > Andricus quercusramuli. The sequence goes on from CAKNXH010061497.1 coordinate 6,833, forward strand.
TGAGTAGGATGTACCAAGGCTACAAAGTCCATCTTATAATTCTCATAATCGGCTGTCTTGGAGGTATAAAAGCTTCATTTATCAGCCAACTCAACAAGATTCCGGCTTACCAGCGTCAGGCTCATTTCATCGCGAACCGGATGCAAAAGGCTGTTCTCCTGGGATCACTCCATCTGGTCCGTCAACACTGTTCCTCTTAAATTCCACAAAGATTGGAAGCTCTAAAAAAGTATCCACAGGTGGAACCTTCATCTCCAACTGTCTTGTCTGCCGCGTGAGGTCATCCGCGGCTAGAGACCTGACTCCAAGGAACAGTGTTGCCCGATGTTCTCACGCGTAAATTCCCCGCTCTTGCTTACCTTCTAGGACAGAAGGAGCAGAAGCGGATGACGTACACGTTCCAGTAGCTTTGGGATTGGTTTCTTTAAGGAATCATGATCGAAGCTTCCGGAGCCTACAACTTCTCTGAATAATAATATAACCCTAAATAATAATAACTCTACCGAAGGTGTTCTCGCGTTGTCGTCGCGGTAGGGCTTGAGCTTTCCTCTCATGAATTTGACGGCTATGTTGGCCGTAGTATTGCTACTGACAGGGTTTGCAATGCCAGACAGAAAGAGAACGAAGAGGAAAGTGACTAAGAGGAACACCAAAACCCATAAATGATAATGGAGAGTATTTTAAAAATTTTAAAACGCTTGTCGCTACCCGTGGATCGTCGGGGCGCCCCTGGAGCCACCGCTGGGGGCCACAGCATGCGAGACGGTGGTGATGGTGAGCTGCGAGATGGTCAGGCAGATCTCACTAATCACACAGCTGGCCAGCAAGAACATCTGCGACATACGATAAGCAGTGAAACATCAACTGTGTCTGCTGAGGATGCTTTGGCTAGCTTTAGCTATTTGCAGCCAACCACTTCAACAGAAATACCGTGGGAGAGCATCAATTGGGATACCACAATGAACGAGGAATTGATGCGTCTCTATTATGAAAGTGCGAAGTTTGAAACATCACGCAAAAAAGGATAAAATTTTAGAACGAAATTTGCCGACAAAATATCCTCAAATAGAGAAAGTCGCACTAAGAGATCTTATTGCTAAGGTGAAGGACATCAGGACTAATCTACTCATCTCAGAAGATCAAGCAATCAAGATTAAACAGCAGGTTGATTTAGAGTGGAAAAACAACGGCAATGGAAAGCAGTTAGAGGAAGCCGCGTCACACGAATAAGCAGTGGCAATTGATGTTCTTCCTCAACCTGGTGATGATCCAGCACCACCATATCCTCCGGAGGTAGATGGCCTAATACAACCAGAGCCAGAAGCAGAGGTTCAACAACCAAGGAGGCGATTAAAATGGACATACCATATGAACAGAGATGTGATGTGCTTTTATTTTTTGGCAGAGAAAAGTAGGCAAAGTCTAAGGAGAGAACATCATCGACTCTTCTTACTTAAGTACCCAGAACTAGCCGGAAGACTAAAAAAGCAGAATCTAGCAGATCAAAAACGCTCAATATCAGTAAACAGATTGCTTTCGGCTGTTGAAATAGCTGCCATCGAAATGGAAGTGGAACAGCAGCTTCCCATTGATGAACTTCCATTGGAAGATGTGGTCAACGAACACTTGATTGAAGCTGAAGGCATAGGTGCTAGGGATAATGAACATCAAGCACCGGATCTACTAGAACCACATCCGGACATTATAAACGACGATCTGAACAGCGAAGTCCCAGAAAGACTACAGCACCTTGAAAGGAATTGCGGTCATGCTTTACTAGAGTTCAGGCATGTAGGGCCAACACAAAGGCATTCACTGCCCAAGATGAACATCACAAATGATCTGCGGGCACTAATAGAACACATGAACAGCAAGGGTTTACCCATACATTTGAGTGCAACACAAAATGCGTTAGAGGTGCAAACTCTTGTATACTGTGCAGCTGGGCAACCGTTAGAACGTTCGACCGCAGAACTAGGCCTATAAATGCAGCCTTCGCCCCAGGACGTGAGCGAGATCCACCATGGAAGATCAGGTTGGATATGGATGTCAGCAAAGTAAGGTGCAAATTGGGTCGACTGACTCAATATAAGAAAAGAAATCGAACCAGAAAGCTGATACACCATGTCATTAAAATCATCCACCCACAGTACATCGAGACATTGACACCAGCAATATTGGATGAGATTATAGACTCCTAACGGCAGAGACTTGACGTTCTCACTGCTAGACTGCGTCAGTACAAGAAAAGTAGTGAAAGAACGCGACAAAATCGAACCTTTCAGGCAGATGAAAGAAGGTTTTATCGTGAACTGAGTACAAAGCAAAATAACCAACAAGACACTGAAGTCCCTCAATTGGAAGACATGACTAACTATTGGTCAGATGTTTGGGGAAAAACTCACGAAAGCAAGTTGGACACTGCGTGGTTCCAACTAAAGAAAGCAAGAGCAAGCAATAACCCTGAAATGGAGCTGACTTACATCACAGCTTTAGATGTTTCAGCGGTATTGAGAAAAGCAAGTAACTGGAAAGCTCCAGGTCCGGACATGGTACACAACTTCTGGTACAAATACCTGACTAGCGTGCATCCTGAGTTGGCAAGGTGTTTTCAGAAGATTATCGAACACCCAGATCTGATGCCAGGCTTTATGCTTTAGGGTACTACATATATGTTGCCTAAAAAACTAGGCGCTCAAAATCCATCTGAATTTCGATCGATAGCCTGTCTTCCAACAATATATAAATGTCTTGCAGCTATCATAGCAGATAAGGTATATTCCCACTGCGACGAGAATGACATCCTTACAGAAGAACAAAAAGGATGTTGTAAAAACTCGCGAGGCAGTAAAGATCTAGTCACCATAGACGCTGTTGCCATAACGCAAGCTCGTAAACATCAAAGAAACTTGCACATGGCATACATTGACTACAAGCAAGCGTTTCCTTCCGTACCACATGACTATTTGCTTGAAGTCTTAAAAGTATACAAAATTTGTCCACGCATCATTGACTTCCTAAGTCGTTCGATGATGCTTTGGGGTACAAGAATCAAGTATTTTGATCGTGGACAACCAAGGATAACTAGATCAGTACGCATTACGACGGGTATATTCCAAGGAGACTCCTTCAGTGCATTATGGTTCTGTTTAGCGTTGAACCCACTGAGAAAAACACTAAATAGCATGTCTCATGGGTTCCGAGTAAATGATAACGAGGATGGTCATCAAGTGACCCATCTTCTATACATGGATGGCATGAAGCTATACGCTAGTTCGGACGAGAAACTGCAGCAAGTGGTTGATGTTAGAAAGCAGTTTTCCAATGATATCCACATGGAGTTTGGACTAGATGAATGCCGAGCAGTGCATTTAACCAGAGGAGGATTAAGGACCGCAGATATAGAAAACGATTTCGGGAATGACATCGAAGCAATGGCTTAGGGCGAGTCATATAAATACCTGGGTATTCTCGAATCTAAGGGTATTCAGCGTACGATAGTTTAGAAAAGCCTAACGACTGCCTTCACTGCAAGACTCAGATTGGTTCTGAAGAGTTCTCTTAACTCGGCAAACAAGATCAGGGCAATCAACACCTATGCCATCCCTGTCGTCACGTACTCCTTTGGGCTCATCAAATGGTCGAACACCGACCTCGAACGATTAAACAGAATCATCCGCGTAGAAATGACGAAACACCGAATGCACCACAGTAATTAGGCGATTGAAAGGGTAGTTCTACCACGACATAGAGGGGGCAGGGGCATTGTAGATGTCAGAAAACTGTGTGAGTCACAAGTTATACAGTTGCGAGACTATTTTAACAGCAAGCGAGATGTTACGCTTTACAACACCATCTGTAAAGCGGATCTTGACTACACACCCTTGAATTTGTCCTCAGAGGAGGCCTTGAACATTAGGGCAGAAACCATAGAGGATTTAGAAACGCAATGGAGAAAAAAAGCCATCCACGGCGAACACCCCAAAACGTTAGATCAATATGAATTGGATAGTGAGGCATCCAATATTTGGCTGAGAAAGGGAGTCCTGTATCGAGAAACGGAAGGATTCGTCATTGCCATGCAGGATAGGGTTGTCAGCACCAGGAGTTATCGCAAACACGCGTTACATCAAGACGTGGTTGACCGGTGCCGATTATGTGGGGATACCAACGAATCCATCGAGCACATTATTGATGGTTGTCGCGTAATGGCTCAAAGAGAATATACCCACGGACATAATGATATGGCAGGCATTATACATCAACAACTTGCCCTATACCTAGGACTCTTAACAGAATGGATGCCTTTCTATAGATACATTCCAATGCCCATTTTAGAAAATGAAAACTACATCTTATGTTGGGATGTGACTATCCAGACGGATCATTACATCCGAGCCAATCGACCAAAAATCGTGATGCGAGAAAAAATAGGTGGAAGAGTCTGCATCATCGACATTGCTTGTCCACTCAACCGAAATTTCCAGGCAACCTATAAAACCAAGATCCATAAGTATAGCGAGCTAAGGCATGAAGTAAAGGCAATATGGAGGAATGTGAAACATGCATCTATTCATCCTGTTGTGATTTCAGCTACAGGCAATGTGCATGCAAGATGCGCTGAACATCTTAATCATTTAGGATTCAGTAGAGTACTAGCGGCAGCTTAGAAGGCGGTTTTATTAAACACCTGTCGCATTGTAAGAAATTTCCTAGACCATCAGGAAGCCAGCGACTAAGAACCTATGGCGTGACACATGGTAGCTCTAAGAAAGCATCCAGAGGTGACTGTTGTCACCTCCAGCACTCACGGCCGCTCTGTAAGGATAGCAGTGGTAAAAACAAACTGCAAACTGACGCATTTAGATGAATTGAGACAGCGCGAATTGAATGAGTGTGGATTCCTATGAATGCGTGGTCGAGGCATATAAAAAAAAATTGAAAAAAAGTGCATGCGTCGAGACTTGAAACAGAGATCCCTCGTGTATCAGTCCAGAGTACCCGCCACTGAGCTACGAGACAATTTACTAAACATATACAATAAATCCTATGTGCCCTGCACGTTGGTTTTCCTGTTACGGATGGAATTGTATAAATCAAAACTTGCTGAAATTCGCCGTGACGGATTGGGGCGAATTCAAGTGTGTATTTTACTCTCACGAATTCAGACGCATTGACCAATGTTGAAGCGTTTGTGTTCTGACGCTTTCCAGTGTTTTCGCTGACTTTAGACTTTTGCACTGTATTCGTACATATAGAAATATTAAAAATTGAAATACCGTCTTCACGAATTTACATGCATTGACACATAGGTCCAATGCGTCATTGTCGCAAAGCGGGATTTGCAGGGTGCCTTAGTCTTTTCGATTCAATTCGTATCAATACTTTCTCTTTTGCTGACATCAGTGACTGACATCAGTGCGTCGTACAATGAAAATTTTTTAGGTCAAATTTTAGTAAAAGTAGAAGAATTATAGGAAACAGATTCAGGGTGGACATTGAGTGAAATTATAAACCTCTTAGTAAATTTTAATAAATATTTACCAATGTATTCGTGTATATCAACATTAATTGATTTACCAAAATATATAAGAGATGAAAAAGCTGTTATAAATATTCAGAATAATGATGTTAATTGTTTTCTGTGGTCGATAATGGCAGCTATTTGCCCTGCTGCCATTAACAGAAATTTAGTTGATTCCTACCCACATTATAACTCAGAACTGAAACATGAAGAAATCTCGTTTCCTATAACTCTTGAAGATATTCCAAAATTTGAAAAAATGAATGAGTTGTGCATAAATGTGTACCATAGTGGTGGCACTCCCATGTATAGTTTTGAAGGCATTATGCTTTTGTGTCCGGGGGAACCGCTAGGTGGCGCTGAGAGTCAGCACAATGAAATTCGCATGTGCAACCATGATATTTTCAAATATTTCGAAATCTTGAAATTGAAAATTAGTCGAAGTGTCAAATTGAATGTGTTCGGTTAACCTCCCAATGGGCACAAAACCACGAAAATCCCAAGAACGTCCTTGGGGCGTTCCTAGGAGTCGAATGTCAGGCCAATCAACGTCTCTAAGAGATCCAGTGTCCTTAAGATGTCCTAAATACGTCTAAAAGCCAGGGAAAATTCTCGGGACATCTTTCGTACTGACATTGGACGTCTTAAGACGTCTTTAAGAGTTACTTTGTTGTTTTCATATTTCGAAGCAGTAAAAAATAAATTAAAAAGAATATGAATACAAGTCTTTTTGAGAGATTAGGAAGTTTTTTCTTCAAGCAAAGTTTATCGTTTATAAAAATTTCTCCGTTAGAGAAATGAGAAATATTATTCTAAAATATAATCTCAAATGAAAGCCAATTATTTCTTTACATCACAACAAATCATACTTATAGTATTTAATCATATATTTTACGTATTAACAATCTTTTCAAATTTATGAATTTTGATTATTTTGAAAGTTTATTTGCACGGAATTAAGTGAATTTTAATATTTGCGAGAATTTGGGGAAAGCAGAGTTTAGAAACCATTTCTGTCAGGGATTTGTAGGTTTATTTACTTATAGTGTCCGGGGGAACCGCTAGATGGCGCTGATTTTGAATCCAAGTCTTCATAACGATACATGGGAGTGCCACCACTATGATGTGTACGGCGTAGAAGATGACAACAAATATAAGAAAGGTGAAATTGTACCACTCTATCTAAGCTAAGAAAAGTCTAGACGTCCTACGATACACCTTTTGATGATTGAAAATACAAATCTTAACACTGGATGTTCCAATGAAAACGAATCAAAAAACAGTAATCAAATTAATCACTTCGCTTTGATTAAAAACTTATCCCGACTCGTGAGATCTCAGTTTTCAAAAAATGATCATCGTGCAGTTTTGTGTGACAGGTGCCTATGTCACTTCAGATTAGAAAAATCATTACAGAATCACAAATTGGATTGTGAAAATGCGAATCAATGTAGAATGATTTTACCCAATGAAAAAGAAAGAATTTTGAAATTCCGAAATTACAGGTTCAAAGAGAAGGTTCCATTCTCTGTTTGTGCTGACATTGAATGTCTATTAATGGAAGTTGCTGAAAATCCTCTGAATATAGGGCCGTATCAAAAGCATGTTCCATACAGTGTTGCATTATATTTACATTGTAGCTTTGATGACTCTCGTTCGAAATTTCAAATTTATCACGGGAAAGATTGTATAGAGTGGTTCGTAAATGAATTAAAAGAAATTGCCGAAAATATTTATTCTGAATTAACATGCATTGTACCAATGGAGAAACTAAGTCCAGAGCAAGAAGCAGAGTTTAGATCTGCTCAAAACTGTCACATTTGTGAACAACCATTTCAACAGGATGACGTAAGGCATCACGACCATTGTCACTTTACAGGTAAGTTTCGTGGTGCAAGTCATCAGGGCTGCAATGTGAATTACAAGGACTCACACACAGTACCAGTAGTTTTCCATAATTTGTCAGGATATGATTCACATTTTTTCATCAAAGCATTAGCTAAACAGTTTGAGGGTGAGGTTAAATTATTACCCATCAACAAAGAGAAATACATCTCGTTCACGAAATATGTTGCTGGTACAAAAGTAAATCTTCGGTTTATAGATTCATTTCGTTTCATGCCAAGTAGCCTTGAAAAATTATTTTCTTATCTGGCAAATGATGATAAAAAAATTACTCTCGAGCATTGCAATAATCCGGAAGAATTTCAATTATTAGTCAGAAAAGGAATATTTCCTTACGACTATATTAATGATTGGGAAAAATTAAATGATCATCAGTTACCACCTAAAAGCGCATTTTATTAAAAATTAAATGATGGCGGAATTTCCGATGAAGATTACCAGCATGCATGCATGTTTGGGAAACGTTTCATGTACAAACTTTCGGAGAATACTCTGATTTATACTTGAAAACCGCCGTTTTACTTTTGGCTGATATTTTTGAAAATTTCAGAAAAAATTGTTTTTTAACCTACAATCTCGATCCCTTACATTACTATACAGCTCCAGGACTTGCTTTTGATGCGATGCTCAAATTAATCGGAATTGAGCTTGAATTATTAACAGATCCTGAAATTATTCTTCTAATTGAGAGGGGTATTCGTGGCGGTGTATCGCAGTGCTCAAACAGATATGCCAAAGCGAATAACCGATTCATGGGATCAGATTTTAATCCAAGCGAACCTGAATCATATATCTCATATTTTGATATAAACAACCAGTATGGCGCAGCAATGAGCGAATGTTTACCTTTTGGTGGTTTCGAATGGTACTTGATCAAGATATAAATGTAAAAAGTATTCCAGAAGATTTGCCAATAGGTTACATTTTGGAGGTAGACTTGGAATATCCTGCAGAATTGCATGATTTTCACAGAGATTTGCCTTTGGCTCCAGAGCACTTTGTACCGCCAAATTCCTCATGTAAAATACCAAAACTGATAACGAGCGTATTGCCAAAGAAGAATTACGTAGTCCACTATAGAAATTTGAAAAAGTATTTGAGTTTGGGACTAAAGGTAACGAAAATTTACCGAATTTTAAAGTTTGAGCAAAAACCTTGGCTAAAAGAGTACATTGACCTGAATACAGAGAAACGAAAAATGTCTAGCAATGATTTTGAGAAATTTTCTACAAGCTGATGAACAATTCTGTCTTTGGCAAAACAATGGAGAATGATAGAAAATATAGAGAAGTGGGATTGATAACAAAATGGGATCGAAGGTACGGTGCAAAAGCTCTGATTTCCAAGCCAAATTTTCATAGCTGTGTCATATTCGATGAAGATATGGTTGTTATTGAATCAAAAAGACTTAAAGCTAAATTAAATAAACCAATTTATGTGGGATTTGCTGTTCTCGATCCCTCCAAAGTAATTACCTACGACTTTCATTACAACTACATTTTACCAAATTTTAGAAATCGCGCAAAATTGCTTAACACCGATACTGATAGTCTCATCTACCATTTCACTGTTCCAAACATTTATGATTTCATTAAGCGGGATAATCACAAATTTGACACATCAGATTAGCCTCCAGATAATGTTTACGGAATACCAATAAAAAATAAAAAAGTATTAGGGCTAATGAAAGACGAGTGCAGTGGAAAAATTATAACAGAGTTTGTTGGTTTGAGAGCGAAATCATATGTATACAAAATCTGGAATGAAAGGCGTGAGTAAAAGGAAGCTAAAGGTGTGAAAGGGTCTGCGTTGAGGAAAATTACATTTTTTATACCATTAGGCCGTTTCCCTTTCGACGAGCCTCTAGGGGTAGGCGTGACACTACCCGATTCGTGTAGTGTGTCTAGGTGGATAGTTTCTTGTAGTAAAATAACCACAAGTGTGGGCTTACCAAACCCACGACCGCCAACAGCAACGCAGTAGTATCAGACGGTCACCCATCCAAGTACTAACCGCGCCCAACACTGCTTAACGTCAGTGATCTAACGGGAACTGGTGTTTCCAGCGTAGTATGGCCGTTACATTTAATGATTATAAAAAGTGTCTCCTTAAATATGAAAATGTAACAGCGTACCAAAATTTGATCGGCAGTAGAAAACACGAAGTGCACACCATTAAACAGAAAAAAATTGCACTCAGCTGGCACGACGATAAAAGAGTGCTTATTCCTGGAATGACAGATACCCTCCCATGGGGATATACCAAAAGAATTTGCAAACCCATGGAAGTTGATGATGTATATAATTAAGCTCATGTATATAGTATTTGTATATAATTAATCTCATGTATATAGTATTTGTGTATAGAATTAAGATTGTGGATTATTATTATTAGGACAAGTTGTAGGCTCCAGAAGCTACGATCATGGTTCCTTAAAGACACCAATCCCGAAGCTACTGAAACGTGTACGTCATCAGGTCTCTAGCCGCGGATGACCTTACGCGACAAAGTGAAGCGTGTGTGTATGTGTGAGTTATACGAATGACATGTAAGCAATGGAATGAGTGTTTAATCAATTTTTAGATTGTAAGATAGCTACACTGTAAGTGACAAGTCTCTGAAAATAAAGAGCAGAGAAGAAAAAATAAGTTGAATATAAATTGGTGTTTTTCATTCAGTGAAACCTGAAAATCATATTTTTAAGTAAATTTTCATTGAATAAACTCATCTGCTTTGATTGTAACTGAGGGAAAAAAAAGATCAATGCAGAGAATTCTCTCTCAAACTGATGCAGTTATCAGATGCAACCTGATCCACCAGACGTAATCTCTCAATACCGGAGGATGATGTTTCTTCAAGTCACAATGCCAATGATGTTCGCTGACCCACGATTCGCTTATCTACTATTCGCACTTATTATCATAAGAACAAGGGACTCTGAGAAAACAAAACACAAATTTCATTTTCATTTTATTTTATTTATTTCTAAAATATCAGTACATTATACTTACAAAATAAGTAGACTATAAATTAAGTATATGGAAAAATATTTTTTGTCTTATCTCTATAAATTAAAACAAGTAAAAAAATATTCATGTCCTATAGTCATCCAGTTTTCCAATAAAATTACATTTTCAATTGCGCAATTAGAGTAATTTTCATACATATGATGTGTACATTAATTATAATTAATCCTAAACATTTCACGCAATTCCTTTAGTGAGGGACATTTCAAATCAAGAATATCAACAATTTCACACGATATCCCTGCAAATTGCTGCAGCCAATTCTTCTTCTCCAATCCTTTTACAAAAATTTTTGTTGCTTTATTTAACATATTCTTGAGTACTACAGGCACTTGAGAATACGGTAAATCACCAGAATTCCAGGGTATTCTATGATGATTGCGCTCTGTCCAAATGTTCATAGACTTATATTTTGACGGAACGTTCTTCCACTTGCAGGGTGGTTGAAAGAGAAAAGAATATGGCTTTATACCTGTAGCATCAAAGAATGGTAATATAGCCAATTCTTTCAAAACAAATTCATTGTCTGGTAACTTGAAGCTCTGCATATCCACAATGTAGTCCATCTTAATTGCAACTAAACTATCTCCATGTGGTTACCAGTCTTATACCAACTTTTTCACCCCACCTTTTATTGGTTTATACTCAACTATACGATCACGCAAAATTGAGCAATATGCTGACGTTTGAGCAGGAAAATTGTCACTAGTTTGAAATTCTAAACGAGCGTCAACTGGTCCGTATTTAAGTGACTAATTTTATATAGAGCAGTCAATAACAACTAGAGGTGCATGCTGTATAAATTCTCCTCTCGATAGCAGTGGTTGCGGTTCTTTACCATAGTAATTAGCTTGAAACTTTGTGTACATTTCATAAAGAAGAGCATACTGATTTCGATTAATGTCAAGATTCTAGTTACTATAAGGATAACACTGATCATTTAAAAGCAGTTTGACATTAGTCAGATTGCAATGATCAAAGTTGCTAGAACTTCTAGCAGTATTATTTTTTCTGTTTGGTTGAAATCCAAGTGTGACAAAACTCGGTTTTTCCAATTGTGTTGAGGTTTTTACTGTCCAAACATGGTTTGAAGTAGTTGGAAGTAGAGGATATTCATACAGTTCCCAAGTTCGAAAACTTATTGGAATAGGTGGTTCTTTTTCAATATATTTTAGGAACTGAAATTTTTGTGAATCTAACATTCTAACGCTAGGCAATAACCACTCTATTTTATTAATTTCAATTTTATACTGGTCAATGGGAGCTGCTTGCAAGACAGCATTTGCATCGCTTTTTGATCTTGTGAAAATAAGTTCATGCTTAGCATTGACAATGATTTTGTGATAATCTTCAGCAAAACCAAATATCATGTTGAGCGGTATGGCTACATCAAAGTAGCCAGTAGCGATGGTTAATGATTGATTATTATCATTTATTTCGAGCCAAGCAGTATTCTGTATGTAACGTAATTGTCCAGGATTTAGATATTCATAATTTTTCATGAGACTAGTGAGACCAACATTCTTGTTTCTATTAATTTCTATTGCATTGATTTCGTATCTTGCTTCTTCAAACAAATGACAGATGGCATTAGAAACTAAAACTGTGTTTGTCACTGGTTCTCCATCAGTTCTTACGATTCTTCCATGCACGTGAAGTGAACTTTTGCTCAGCAGGAGACAGTGGTCCTGATTTTGAACAGCAATCCGAATTTCATCACTGTTATTGAAGGTTGATGAGGCATAAGGCTGATGTGCATGAATTTCACAGTGTGCCATCGAGTCATCAAAGATAATTGGTGCTTGAATATTCAAAATTCCCCCGTCCATGACAAATAATCAAACGCTGATAGACAAATTTACAGATGAAGGTGCAAAAAATCTTGAATCTTTTTATTTTCTTCTTCTTTTGGGCTTCAGACCTTGACTTTTTAGGAAGAGGGCGCTTTGAGGTGTTAACCCTTTGACTGCTCTTTGTCGACTGATTAGCTTGTGACATTGTGCTGGTTTATTATAACCAAAGCCAATTTTTGTGTTGAGAACAATACCCATTATTATTAGAGAGACTTGATGTGTAGACTAATTGTTATTGTTAATAATTTATTTGATGTTGTTATTATTGTTTGAGCGACCTTCAAGGTTTCATTGTTAGTAAAATGGTTATCGCCCAGTGCTCTTTCTCCTTGAGGGTCTCTCTCTGTTCTTTGAGTTTCAGGCTCTTTCCCTTTGGTGGGAGTGGGGAGTCGGGTGGTGGTGTGAAGCTCCCCTGTTGAGACTTGTACCCCTTCTTTCTGGCTTTTCAGTATTCACCTAGGTGTAGATAAGTGTGGCCAGTGATCGGGTGGTTCAGCGGTTCAAGGCCAGTCTTGCTTGTGGACGGTTCGGGCGGTTAAGTCCTTAAATTAAAGTTAACGTCACCTTCTGTGCATTGAGTGCTTGTTTAGTGATTTCCCGACTCGATCAACTTCTGGTGTTGTGGGGAGTGATGAGTCGGACGACGTATCACCTCCGGTTGCGTCGGGATCGATCGTTCGGTGAACGATCGTGGTCGTAGCTTCCGGAGGCTACATCTGTTCCAATTTTCTACAAAAACCCAAAACCTTTTTTGGCTTTAAAAGGAGTGCCTGGTTGGACAGGCTCAAGGATTCCTAATTACGGATTAAATTCGACAACAGGTATATAGAGGTTTTCATAATCATGGTGATACATATTCTGGTGTCTTGTTCAACGACTATGACATGACTCAACGTGATCCCTTCGCTAGCCCACGCCAGTCCGTCATTAAATAACTAACAGTTATAACTTCTCCACGAAAATTAACCAAATGTTCGTCTTGATGAACTATACGGAGCTGTATAGGATCTATTGACTGCACGGCGACTGGCAGGTGAATAAAATGAGATGGTACTTCCACTATCTTATATCCAGGTGGCACTAAGGGAAAAAACTCATGAATAGTATGTACTTTCTGGCCATTCATGTATGCACCTGTAGTTATGCTACACTCAACCCTCACAGAATTCACTTTTATGATTGATACCGGTTAATCAGATTCATACACTTGTTTAGCTTTTAGTCTGCCTGAAGAGAAACCTAGCAATTGACAAATAGAATCTTTAGGCTCAAAACTTACATCGTGACTGCAATAAATTTCGCTTTTTAAGGTATTATTGTTTGGTTTAATATGAATTTCAATACGCTTTTTGACTGAAACATTCTGTAGATAGCGCTTTATGTTACCTATTTCATAACTTCCTGTAGGTATTGCAATTATTTCATTACCCACGTAAAACTTATTTTGGCCAATGTCTGTATTAGGTGTCGAATTAAAAGTTGGAAATTCAACGAGTCCAAGTGCGTAATTTTTATGAGGAGACAACTCAATCGGAGGAAAATAGTGAGTTTCCAGGATTGGAGCAGTTCCCGATCATGCCAGTGTCAATGAATCATCCATGATGACTGCTAGCGTTCAACTGACTTTATATTGCAAATTTCAGCACTTAAATAGATTGAACGTACTTTTAGATTTTAATTGATTGCATAGAAATTGCAAGCATAAATGTCCACACACGAATGTATCGTAATTTTGATATCTCTCATGATTATACTTTATGCTATCAGCACCGAGACACTTGAAGAGATCCGAAGGTGGTCGAAGATTACCGAAGCTATCGAAATACATTATTTTACTGCCAATCTTTTTATAAGCACACCAATGTGTTCCTGGTCCTCTTTTATCATCAAGATTGACAATAGCACATTCATATTTACGTGGTCCACGCTTTGGTAATCTATTTCGCATGAAAACACCTCGAAAATGCGGAATCTTCAAAGATTTTGCGAATTTGAGTAAATCTGCATCAGTTAAGGCCCGATGAGGTAGCTTCACTTTGAGTTTTTTGACTTGCGTTTAAGTCCTGCTTCTTGTTTATATGGCTTTAGATGAAGCCCTAATCCTTCCCTATATGGCTTCAAGTGAAGGCCTTTTCCTACAGAAATGGCTTCCATCGCTTCATTATGCCGTTTACTCTCTGAAAGTTGCTGTTTTGCCGAATTTGCATCATATACAGCTTTAGCTATTCCTGCAGCTCCACTAGCTAGCGCCCCGGCAGCACTGAGGCCCGCAAAAACGGGTATGAGAAAGGGTAAAAATCCTCCTACTTTGGCCGGTACAGGTAGAATACGAGGTTTATTCACATTTCTTTTTCCACCAGCCTTCATTACAGCTGCGCGTGCGCCTCTGAGTGCAGATTTAATGGCAGTTTGCGCATTATTGGTTGAAATCATGGACTTTTTTATTCCTGAGACCCACCCCGAATTTTTATTTTATCTTCATTGCGTTCGTAATTCCCCAAGCAGCTGCCTTTTCACCTATGCCTGCGTCCTGAGTCAAGACACGTTTCCAAGCTTTTTCAGCTAGTTCTCTATCAGCTGAGTTTCCAGCTTCTATATTTTCTCTATTCTGTGAGTAGGCTATATCGTGCTCTTTGCAAGCAGCGTCCAGTGGATTGATTCCTGGATCACCTCGTGCTAATCGTTTGGCTAGCTTAGTACCTGGTCCACAGTACTGGTAACCAGGCAAGTGCAACTCAAGCGGCAAATTGTTGATGATTTTGTTGAGCAAACCTCTTCCACGTCTTGCATGCTTCGAGGTTCGTTTACAACTGACCCGTTTGCCTCTGTGAACGATCATATCTATGCAAGGGATACTTTCAGACTGAAGGTTCAACCTATATAACCAAGATATTTATAGGTTTTCCGGTCAGTCTTTGTCAAGATGCAGTTTAAAACACAACCTGTGAAACTACCTATCCAGAATTTTGATTCGCTTGTTCAAAACGAGAATAGAGAAAAACGACATGGACATTTGTTACCAAACAGCGTACGAGCAATATTTTGTGGACCTTCCAACTGTGGGAAGACAAATGCTTTGCTGGCTCTACTGATACATCCAAATGGACGAAGATTCGAAAATATTTACATCTACTCAAAATTTCTGAAACAACCAAAGTATGAATTTTTGGAAAAAGTCCTTCAATATGTAGATGGCGTTGAGTACTATCCTTTCAATGAGCATAAGGAGGTTATAATGCCAAGTGAAGCAAAATCAAATTCAGTCATTGCATTTGATGATGTGGCTTGCGAGAAACAGGATAATACAAGAGCATTTTTTTCTATGGGTAGAAACTAGGATGTCGATTGTTTTTACTTAAGCCAGATATATGCCCTTATTCCTAAACATCTTGTACGCGATAATTTTAATTTACTTGTTTTATTTAAATAAGATGAAATGAATCTAAAGCATATTTATGATGATCATGTGAATACTGATATGACTTATTTAAAATTTAAACATATGTGTTTAGCTTGCTGGAATTGCGATAAGTATGGATTCGTTGTAATTAACAAGGACAGGAATCTTAATCAAGGTAGATATAGGAAAGGTTTTGATTGTTTCATAAGTCTGGAAAAGTAATATATACATATGCTGTGATCAATACAGAAACAGTCGCACCTTAGACGTTGATGTATCAACATGTCTTCACGTCAGGAAAATTTCCAAAAGCAAAAAAATATTTTACTTCAAATTGCTAGAGCTAGTGAATCAATTTGACGGAAGCATAGGTTAATAAAGTTGGGTAAAGAAACAGTTGAACGAACATTAAGTGACACTTTTAAGCCCATTGTTAATCCACTCGAGAAAATTGTTGGTGCTCTCAAGAATATGAAAGAAAAAAAAGTTGACCCAATCAAAAGTAAAGAAGAAGAAGAAGGGGAAGCAGAGAGTAAAGTAGAAGAAAGTATTGATCATGATGATGATGATATGTCATATAAATCAATTAATGACGAGGAAGAAGCAGACGAGACTGAAGATCCCAGTAACTTGGAGTTATCAGCTCGTAGTGAAGAGGAAAATAACTCAGAAACGACTACATCTTCATGGATTGTTGATGATGATGCAAACAAGTATCTCATATTGCTGGGTGAAAGAAGCAGAGAACTCGATAATGTCTATGGAGTGAGAAAATTAACGAGAGATAGATTAAGTATTGGAGATTCTCCGATAAGTTTCAGTCAGAACTATATTCATGTGGGTAATTTGAATTTTCCCAAAAGTAAAGGCTTGCTTGAACTTTTATTTAAAAAAGTTCCCGAAGAGTCCTCTATAACCCTCAATGATCATGAAAATTATAGGCAAATTATCATTGCAACGAAATTGCAAAGAAATTGATTCCCACATCTCCATCAAAAAATACAAATAGGCGAAATAAAAGCTGAAAATCTTTATCAGGTAAAGGCATGATCCCGCAACACATGATCGCTAGACAGGGTAATCTGATGGACTACATTTACTGGGATGACCCGAATGAATTGGTAGATCGATTACGCTTACTGCTAGCGTCTCAAGCAGCTGGAAATCCGAGTCACACAAACGAAATTATATCAATTATTGAAGAGTTGCGAGAAGCTGGATTTATATATTAATGAGTGTTTTGTCAAGACTTTCATCATTTACAAGATGAGCATCGATGTATTCGGGCGTCATTCCAAGTGAGCAGAGAGTACAAGTCGTGGTCACATCTGAAGGAGATTATGACATAAATAATAAAAGGCTGTGTAAAGTGGCTGATGCACAAGAGCAGAATGATGCTGTTAATCTGAATATGGTGCAACATATGATACAGCGTGAACTTCAGACTATCTACGATGTTATAGCTTCATTGCGAACTGAAGTAGTCAATAATAATATGATGATTGAGACTTTGGAAAATTCCACAGATAAAATTTTCAAAAATGCGAAAATTGATGCTGAATCAATTCAAAAACTGGTGTATTGAAATTCAGAGCTCATTAGTCAAGTAGACAACAGACTGAATGCACTCAAAAATGGACGTTGAGCAGCAGCAGTTGGTGAAGGAGCTGCACAAGCCGGCTAGAAGGAATTACCAACGTCGACATTTTGACATCCGTGGAATTGATGTGACCTGGCAAGCTGATCTTGTTGAAATGCAACCGCACGAGAGAGTAAACAACGGATATAAGTACATCTTAACTGTAATTGACATATTTTCAAAATTCGCTTGGGCTGTTCCCGTTAAATCCAAGAAGGGTGAAGAAGTAGCTGCAGCCATGAAATCTTTACTTGATAAAGGACGCGTACCAAAAAATTTACATGTTGATAGAGTTGAAGAATTTTACAACTCGCATTTTGAGAAGCTCATGATGCGATATAAGATAAATTTGTACTCGACATTTAGTAATTTGAAAGCATCAATTTGCGAGCGATTTAATCGTACCTTGAAGAATGAAATGTGGATGCAATTTAGCTTGCAGGGTAATTATAAGTGGATAGATATTTTGAAAGATTTAATTTTTTCTTACAACGATACCAAACATCAGACTATTAGAATGGAACCAAAAGATGTTACTAAACAAAATGAGAAAAAATTGTTGTGCAACGTATACAAAAATTTCAATGTGAAACAAGCAGTTGAGAAAGCTAAATTTAAAGTTGGAGATAAAGTTCGTATAAGTAAATTTAAGCATGTTTTTGAGAAAGGCTACACACCGAATTGGACAACTGAAATATTTACCATAAGTCATGATAAGAATACTGAACCAGTGACGTATATGCTTAAAGATTATCGAGATAAAGCTATTGCAGGTAGTTTTTATGAACAAGAACTTGGCAAAGTTAGACATCCAGACATTTATCTTGTGGAAAAAGTACTGAAAAAACGTGGAAATGAGCTGTTTGTAAAATGGTTAGGTTTTGACGACTCTCACAATATTTGGATGGATAAGTCTAGTTTGTAAGTATCTTTGTATTAATTTTAAGGTTTTTCTGAATAAAGTTGATTATTCTCAAACATATATCTTTTTACTTACTCATCTACCTACCCTTAATCTATCAAATGGAAAAAGGCGAATTTGGTTTAAATTATACTTTTATTCAAATCCTCATACTAATAAAATACATGACAAGTTTTAATGTACAAGGGTACCATTCACACATCTGAGTTCTGGTAATTTCTCAATCACTTCTTCACACAAATTTTGATTGTAAAAAGTAATCATTTCAAGCAACAGAATGTCAAATCGCATGAGATTATTAAATATAAGTTTTTTCATTGCCTTATTTTTTAAACTTGCATAATTTTTTTGTATATAAGATTTTACACTTTTCACACAAGGTGATTTCACATTGCACCAAACACCTTCAGCGATGGTTTCAATGATGACATCCTTTGTGCGTTGAAACGGCATAAGACTCTGCTCCAGAAGATACCGGTCGATACAAACACTGACTTCCTGGAGAACAGCAAACGTTGTTTCTTGTAGTACAAACGGATAATATTTTCGAGTATCTTGAATTTGCTCCAAATCCACTACATAATCTCCAAAAGATGTAGTCATATGTATATGGAAATTTCCACAGTCTATGCATTGCTGCTTCTCTTGGCCATCAAAGAACAGTGAAATGAGTTTGAAGTAACTTTTGAATAATTTCCAGTCTTCAGGATTCAGGGTTATATTTGCACGAGGATGACTGGCTAACAATTTCACAGATGAGGCGAGCTTTCCGTCTTTTTTAAAATCAGCCCCAATGATAATTTGCTTTGTGAATGATGAATCCAGATTGTATGTAGTTGCATGTAACATTTCTTTTCGAGGCGTGTGAGGCATGATGGTGATGATGTTGATTGCACTGAAGGCTTTCAGATACTGAGTGATAGTTGAAGACTCTTAACTTTATATATTTTTCTTTACAAATTCGACGGAATTGTAGCATCCACCCAAATACCGCATGCAGAGATCACCATCTTCACTAGACTTTTGCATTCCCAACAGCAGATTTTCATCTTCACTCAGCAGATTGATCATCCTCGCTGGTAGAAAAACGGTAAATTTGTCTTCTACCGTGACAATGAATCGCACTCCAAACTGTGTTGTGACTCTCCTGATGCTTGTAATTTCATAGTTTTTGTTCAGCTCTAGGTCCTTGAGCTTCTTCGTTGGAAGGAAATTGTTATTGATGGCAATTTTATTTAGTTTTGAGAAATCCATTTTTTTTCACTGTTTCACTTTTACAACATTCAAAGTACTAAAGTTTCTCGTTAAAGTTTGTGAATCTATTTGCACTTGCATTACTTGTTTTAGTTCTCGAATTCTCTGTAAAAATACTTTTGAACGATTTTCAGCTCTTGTCGCTTTTCTTCTTCACAATCTGACATCTGACAATAAACTGATGAAAGAAAAGATCTGGCCTCCTTTTATAGGCGCTTACTCCCTCTAACAAATTTCAGAAGACTTTTGCATTATATGATGCAACAATGTTCTAGAACGTTCTACACTGTAATCGACACGTTCGGGATATAATTATTGCAACGCAAAATGTGATGCATCATTACAATACCCTTGAAGCTGCTGACGGAAGAAATTCTTTCCAGAAATTGCGTAGTATATTTTGATGATGCCATCAAGAATATTCATCCTTGTTTTTCTCGTTATAACCTTGAAAGTATTGGCAGAACGTTCTACATTATAATCGACACGTTCGGAATATATATTTTTGCAGCGCAAAATCTAATGTGTCAATACAATAACCTTGGAAGGTGTTGATGAAAGAAATTCTTTCCAGAAAGCAATAAATCATCCTTGTTTTTCTCGTGATGAACTTGAACGTATCTTGACATGAATTCGGCTCGTACAATTGCGTAGTATTCTGTGACGTCATCATGAGCTTTGAGAATGTTCCAGAAGCTTAGCATGGTGAATCTGGTAATACACTGGAAATTTGTTTGCAGCTCGCGCCTCATATAGCCGAGGATTATTATTATTATTATAGAGAAGTTGTAGGCTCCGGAAGCTTCGATCATGATTCCTTGAAGAAACCAATCCCGAAGCTACTGGAACGTGTACGTCATCCGCTTCTGCTCCTTCTGTCCTAGAAGGTAAGCAAGAACGGGAAATTTACGCGTAAGAACATCGGGCAACACTGTTCCTTGGAGTCAGGTCTCTAGCTGCGGATGACCTTACGCGGTAGACAAGACAGTTGGAGATGAAGGTTCCACCTCTGGATACTTTTTTAGAGCTACCAATCTTTGTAGAATTTAAGAGGAACAGTGTTGACGGACCAGATGGAGTGATCCCAGGAGAACAGCCTTTTGCATCCGGTTCGCGATGAAATGAGCCTGACGCTGGCAAGCCAGAATCTTGTTGAGTTGGCTGATGAATGAAGCTCTCATACCTCCAAGACAGCCGATTATGAGAATTATAAGATGGACTTTGTAGCCTTGGTACAGCCTACTCAGCTCGAAAAGAAGTGCTTGATATTTCGCCCGTTTAACTCCCTCCTTTGCTGTGATATGACCATCGGCTGGTGCCGAGAATTCAATCACGTAAATGATCTTGTTCTTCAGATCTTGGAGGACAATGTCAGGCTTCGTAGCACTGATACGTTGAGTGGTGGAGAATGAGAAATTCCAGTAGATCTTACACTGATCATTCTCCACAACTGACTCGAGTTCCCCCTGCGCGTATGGCAAGACGGACAATAGATCAACACCATAGAAATGCCTAAGATGGTAATATAACACTTTTAGAGCTGTATTGTGTCTCTCTATGTACGCGTAGCATGCATATTTAGAGCATCCACTGAGAACACGTCCAAGTGTTTCGGGCTCTTGCATGCACGCTCGGCAGTTGTTATCGCGTACAGGTACATTCATTATGCGCTCGCGGTAAACTAAGGTGTCTATGACGCCGTCTTGACAGGCAAAAAGAAATCCTTCGGTCTCCAATCTCAATCCAGCAGACTTAAGAAACATGTTGGACAGACCCATTGAGAGCTATTCTCTACGTATGATGCCGTAGAACTTACCATGGAGGGGTTTCTCACCATGTTCTTTCAGTCGGAGCGTATGTTCTGCTTCCTGTATACGACTTTTGAGCACCAGAGGTGTTAGTGATGCTAGGCCATGTGTAATGTCGCTGGAATTAAATGGGAGGTCAAGCTCCTCTGCGGCCCTATCTGCTGCATGGTATAGAAACACCGTAGCATTGGCGACTTCATGTTGATGTACGAGACGCATAAGGGAATTCGTGCTTTTTAGAACTGAGCAGGCTGTAGCCAGAACCGTTCTTCGATGAAGACACTCTAAGCTTAGCAATCCTCTACCCCCTTTATCGCGAGGGAGATATATTCGAGGTACGGAAGATCTAGGATGAAGACTTCGTTGTATTGCCATCATCTTGCGTGTGCTTCGATCAAGTTGTTTCAACTCATCGACGTTCCATTTTACTGCACCAAACGTGTAGAGCAGTATAGGAACGGCCAGCATATTGGTCGCCTGGATCTTATTCTTGCCAGATAATTCGCAAGCCCAAATATTTCTGAGACTTTGGCGATACCTTTTCCAAGGGCCGTTTTCAAGTTATGCACATTTTGGGTTTCCGCTTGCGGTATTCCAAGATATGTATATGTATCTCCAATACCAAGATGTTGAATGGTATTTCCGCCTATGGGTTGAACATCCTGATCGTCACTGGATGATGTAGTTTCTAGTCTTCCTTGGTGTAGGTGGACGCAGGCACACTTTTCCAGTCCGAAGCTCATGCCGATCGCTTTTGAATACCTATTTACCGCATCTACAAGGATGTTAAGGTCCTTTTTTGAGGAAGCAAAGAGATTAAGGTCGTCCATGTATAAAAGGTGGTTGACCTTATATTCTCTTCTGTTCGGCGGGCCACATAGGTATCCAGAGCTTTTGCCTCGGAGCACAATAGATAGAGGCAAGAGGGAGATGCAGAAAAGTATCGGACTTAGAGAGTCTCCTTGAAAGACCCCCCTCTTGTATGTGACAAAGCTTGTAGTCACTTGTCTTTTGTCAGATGTTATGACAAATCTTGTCCTCCACAAGAACATAAGCTCTTTTATGCATCTCACTATTTTTGGATGCACCTCCATGCACTCAAGGAGCTTAATAAGTAACTCATGGTTCGTGTTATCGAATGCCTTACGGTAATCAATCCAAGCCATGGACAGATTGCGTCGATACCTGATCGAGTCCTGAGTAATACACCTGTCTATTAACAGGTTCTCCCTGCAACCTGCCAGCCCTCTCTTGCATCCACGTTGTTCGACTATTACACTCCATACCGGCTCGATAGATGTTAATATCCTCTCTTTGAGGATGCTAGTAAATAGCTTGTAGCTGGTGTTTACACAAGCTATGGGCCTGTAGTTCTTTGGACTTGACAAATCTCCGGTCTTAGGGATCAATACCGTGCGTCCTTCCACTAGCCACTGCGGGACGGGTTGTTCTCCGTTTAAGAAAGTAGTAAATATACGAGCTAGATGTTGGTGCGTAGAAGTAAACTTCTTCCACCAAAAGTTGTTGATTTTATCTGGCCCTGGCGCTGAAAAGTTCTTAGTTCTAGCGATAACTTTCTTCACTTCTTCAGCAGTAATTAGTGGACACTCTTCCTCTGGTTCTTGTAACCTTTGCCTTTGGCAAAGGAGTAGCTACCAGATGCAACCTGATCCGTGAGAATAAATGAAATTCATATAGACGAAAACAGGATGTCACATCAAATTTCACATACATACACACTTGCATATTTGCGTCTTAAATATGACTGTTTCATCTATAAGGAAGCAATAAATCATTCTTGAACCTGTTTACATCAATTCGGCTCTGACAATTGCGCAATATTCTGTGATGCCGTCATGAGCTTCGAGAATGTTCCAGAAGCTTCAGGATCCCTCGAGAATGTTCTAGAAGCTAAGCAACACGGCGTCCTTGCCAGCCTCTCACGGATACACACGGAAACACACACACAGACTCTCACTAATACTAACTCATCCAGACCCGGCCCTGCCTATCTACTTAGATTGATTCTGTACTAAATTTGAAATAACCTTATGGTAGCCGCATTTTTAAAAAGAATTTTTTATTTTTTTATTTGAAGGGCAACACTGCATAGAGGCGTAAGTGCCAAATTTCGGAAATGCGTTTTATTTGCCTAAAATAATGTTTGTAACCTAACTCATATTTTCGTAAAAGATTATGGTCCGGTTCGATTTAGGAGTGGGTCAAAATCCATGTTTGGTATTTTGGTTCCTAAAGTAATTTAATATTTTTGCCTGTTCTTTCCACAATTCGATAGAGCTAAGTAATAGCTCAAAAGACCTTTTTTGTTTTTTAATTTCTTCAAAAAATAAAAAAGTTATGCAACTCTTTGTGTGTCCACATTTTCGTTTTTGTGGACGCCCCGCACCATTGATAAGGGATTTTTTCGTATGTGACTGCTTCTTTTAGGATGTTTATTTCGCGGTTTGATAGAGTTAAGTAATAGCTCCAAAGTACGGTCTTGTTATTTCTCTAAATGCAAAAATAAAATAGTTACGCAACTTTTTAGGTGTCAAAATTTGAATTTTCAGGATGCGATGTTATTTTACAAAGGTTTTCTTGCACATGGTTATTTTTTTTGGAGCCCTCTTTTCGTGATCCAATAGAGATGACCAATAGCTCGAAGGCACTTTCTTTTTTTTTTTAATTTAAAAATAAAAAAGTTATGCAACTCTTTATGTATCAAAATCAGATTTTTAGGGGACGCGCCGTTCCTTTGACAAAGGTTTTCTCTGAGATGGATGCTTTTTCAGGATGTTAGTTCCATGGATCGATAAAGCCTAACAGTACCTCGAACTGTTTTCGCATTTCTTTTCTTTTTAATTAATTGCGTGAAAGTTCTACAGTTTTTTGTTTCTCCTGTAAAATTTGGGTTTTGGCACTTACGCCCTTATGCATTTAACAAAGTGACAAAATAGATGTTGTCGAAAATCAAAGTCTTCTATCTTGTTTAATCTGCTAGCAATTGCTCCAGCATGTTTAAAATACTAACTTCAATAATAATGTTGAAAAAATAGTCATATGTCGTAATTAAATATTACTTTGACATATGTTTTGACGAAAATTTTACGAAATGAAATATCTGGTTCTTGTGAATCCTCGAGAAAGCATATTTCCTCATTTACTCGTGTTTAACCAATTGTTAGTTTTTTTATATTTGCTCACCAATATAAGTGAGCATTCCTAAAAACATTTACACTGATTTTAAATGCCAGCATTAATTTAATCATTGATTAGGACAACAATAATGGATGTATATCGAATTGTCAGAAAAAATATTACCAATTTCTTATTACCAGATGATGACGTTGAAAGAACCTTGTTTAAATTTAGGAAATAAAGCTTAATAAAATACCATGAAATTAATTTTTACTTCAATAATTTTGATTTGTACACGGCTTTGCATGGATACCCTCTCACGATGCAGAATAAATAATTGTGCAAATCTAAAAATTTTCATGCAACTTTGAAAAAAAAACCCTATAAAATGTCGGCGCCTACAAATTTTCATAGAAATAGACAGAAAATGATCTTGACTCGAGAAGAGTCCAAATGTCAAGCACTTTCGAGCGCACATAGCACTCGGATGGATGACCCTCTGCGACGTATGGGGACGGCGATTTGTCAAGCTCAGCTGAGAGGGCAGCACCTTGAATTCTTTGAATTCCTTAAATTCTTTGAATTCAAGGAATTCTCTAAATTCCTCGAATTCCTTGAATTTCTCTAATTCTCCGAATTCTCTGATTTCCCGGAAATCTCTGAATTCCCTCGACTCGCTGAATTCCCTGAGCTCGCTGAATTCCTTGCATTCACTAAATTCTCTAATTCTCTGAATTCCCTGGATTCCTTGAGTTCGTTGAATTCCTTGAATCAGCAGGATACCTTCAATTTTATGAATGCCTTGATTTCTCTAAATCCCTTGAATTCTCCTAATTCCTTCAATTCTTTGAATTCCTCTAATTCTCTGAATTCTCTGAATGCCCTGAAATCTCTGAATTCCCTGATCTCTCTGAACTCCCTGCATTCTCTGAATTCCCTGAATTCTTTGAATTCCGTAAAGTCTCTGAATTCCCTGAATTCGTTGAATTTGTTGAATTCGCTGAATGCCTTCAATTTGCTAAGTACCTTGAATTCTCTGAATCCCTTAAATTCTCTGAATTCCTTAAACATCCTTAAATTCCTTAACTCTATTGTGCATTTTTTGAGTTCATTTCGGAAACGGTTCATCTTAATACAATTAAGGTTCCGTAGAAAAATGCAGAATTTTTTTTCTATAAAAAACGTTATTTCCATTTTTCACATAAAAATCATAGATTGCTTAGAGAATCGGAAAAAGGATTCATTGTTAGCATTTTACGTTTTTACACTTGTGAGGTACAGATTTCGAGAAAAGAAGTCCTAACTGGGTATTTGTCAAATTGAAGGCAAACTTGAAGTCCCAGTAATATAACATTAAATTAGAAACTCGTGCTGACTTTTAAAAAAATTTAATGAATACTTATTATCATCCTCTACAAAAGGGTCCGTTCTTTTTTTTTTATTTCCGTTCCTATTTAATTTAATTTAAAATAAGAACACCCGAAACGTCATCACCGTACGGCGTCCCAACCTCACTTTGCACAAGGATGAACTGATTTTCTCCTTTTTTTTAGACAGTAACCTGAAAAACGCTTAACGTGTCAAGTTTGTAAACTTCACATGAACATAAATTTACAGTATGCACATTTTTAAGTCAAATAAATAATATTGTAAAAGCCTTGAATTCTATCCCTCAATTTTTGCCATTTCAGACGTCATTACCGCACGTCTTTTTTTCTAGTAAAATATTGTAGTTGCAGTTGAGTAATAAATACAGAAATATTAGGTGTATCGTTTAATAGAAGATTTTCTAAAATTGAGCTTAAAATATTTACTCTCTTTTTTGTCAATTCGATAATAAAACTGAAAAGTGAATCTTGACAACAAAAACGTCATTACCGTACGTGCGTTAGAAACCATTTTCGGAGTGAAAAAAAATTATAAAAACCATTCCGTTACTTACTTGGCGGTGTTTTTTTCATAAGTGGGTGACTTTTTATAACTAAAATCTGTTATTGTTTTATAAACATTAAGAAGGATTAAACTTTAACATTTTTATCGCGTCATTACCGTACGGTACAATAGAACAGCGGATGACTGATCATATGCTCGTGCCCATGGATTCATTATTATTTCTTATTTCCATAACTGCCCCTTTTGGATAACAATTTTTTTACGTGTGATAAGATCCATTCCCGTTATGAAATATTCAATTCCTAATATTAATATGATTGCCACTGTAGGTGCTAAAATTTGCCTACAATTTGACAATTACACAACTACAGATGTGAGTATGGTAAAGTTGTATCTCTTACAGAGTACATGCAGAATTACGGTAAGTGAATTACTTCATTTAATATTGTTTTTTTTTTGATAACTTTTACGGTCTTTTTTCTTATAATCACTTACATGCTTAAAGTTCATACTTCGTACACAAATTATATCATATTTCGACAATGCGCCTGCAAATTTTTATAACGTTCAGAACATAATTTCGAATCGTAAACACGCATGTCAAATAACGATTTCTTGTACAATTTTACAAGATTTATTATGACACCTATCTATTTGCTTACAATTCACTCTCTGAACCTTAGATTTTTTACATGTTGTTAATAAGACAATTTGCAATATCTGTACAAAAATCGACATTATTGAGATTTTTTCCTGAACCAGAGAAATTAGTTTTAGGATGCCGAACTGACCGAGGCTACTATGAAATACACTGATGAACTCAACAAAATCGTTATTTTTCAACTAATATATAAGTCTGAGAACTTTAGATTTTTTACGTGTTGTTGATAAAACTATTTGCAATATCTGTACAAAAATGCACATTATTGAGATTTTTTTCTGAACCAAAAAAATAACTTTTAGAATGCCGAGCTGACCAAGTCAACTATGAAATACCTTAACGAACTCAACAAAATTGTCATTTTTCCACTAATATATAAGACCGAGAACTTTAGATTTTTTACATCTCAAAGCAAAATTAAAGATTTCAGAAAAAAAAACTTCCTAGAATTACTTTAAGAGAAGATAGTTATAAACATTAATCAATTGTTTAAATGAGTGTGTTTTGTCAACTTGCATTATTATTACCTCACTATGTGAAAAGTGCAAAAAAGTTTTAAAAAAACCACGACTTTTTAGCACTTATCTAATAGAATATAGTTATAAACAATAATAAATTGTTTAAAGGACTTTCTTTGTTGAATTGCATCACTTATTATTTTTTTGAGTGAAAATCAGGTAAAAAGTAAATAATTTTAGAAGAAAGCGCAACTATCTAGCATCAATAATACTGCTGTACTTCATAACACATTACAAGGGGTTACTTTTTTTGACTCTCGTCATAAAACCATACTGAGTACTTGCGGGAGACCTCCCAATTTTCCTATTTTGAAGTATTTTTTACATAGTTACATAAAATACTTTTTCTGAATAATGTAATATCTTCAGATTTTTTACATAATTTGCAGCTGCATTGTCCAAATATAAAAGAAACTTTTTAAGAAGTATGAACGAAAATGTAAAACGGTTACTATACCTACAGTTATGTGTAACATAGGGAATTTTTTTAGCAATATATAATAAAATAACAGACGTATTGCAATTTCGCATACACTGCGTGAGAGATAGTCATTATTTATGATCAAATCTGTATTTAGGACTTCTGTTTTGGATAACTGTAGCTGACACGTGAACAAGTGTAAACCACAAAAAATGAGTCGTTTTTTTTTATTTTCTGAGCAAAGTATTTTTTTATGTAAAAAAGGGAAGAATTTTTTTCATAGCAGAAAGAATTTTGCACATTTTTCTATTGAACCTCAATTTTGCTAAAATTACCCGTTTCGGAGATAAACTCGAAAAATGTATAGTCGCCGCCATTTTTCAGTATAAATTGTTTATCCATTGTTCAATCGATATCATACGTTTACAGGTTCATTAATAGCCTATTAGGAAGGGTTTAGAATCATTTTCAGCTTGTTACTAATTATTTCCTTTATCCGTCTTTTTTGGTTCTTCGTTGCCTGGCCTACTAGCACTAGCCAATAAATTCTCTAACGCAAGTCTCTAAGGGCTCCAACCTTTCTAGCGAAGATATCATTCTTTTCTACCTTCTCTGCTTATGTCTGTAATTGAAAGGTGTTTCTTCTTACATTCTCATTCATGAAAGTGTAATATAATCGTCCCAATTTTCGATCTCTAGTTTTTAACGGAGCTTTACGTCTTAGCACTCCGAGTCACATCTTAGCACTCCGAGTCACATCGAGTCAGCCTTTGATACACTCTTTAGGGTTTTAAGAGTTTCAGAAATTTTAGTCAAATTTTCTGGTATATGACAAAAAGACTTCCAAATTATCCTCATGACATTTTCAATTTTTATGAAAATTAAAAGAGTTATATGCATTTCAAAATTTTTACAATTTTCCAAAAATAGGAAAAAAAAAATTTTTTCTGCTAGATTACGAAATTGTAATAAGACATTTTTACCAGATATTAAATATATTCTGAAACTATCACAATGAAATTTTTCGATGAGACCAAAATTCAAAAAGTTCTCATTTTCTCCAATTTTAACTTACAATTTTTACACGAGTTAATTACTGTATATACATGCTCCTCTTATTTTATAGTATTTATCTCGTGTAAGTTAATTTTGCGCCTCACTTGCAGCTGCGCTCTGATACATCTGGGCATACTCGCTTAATGACTACACACAAGCAGTAGTTACTTCCATGTGTTTTCTTGTCAGCAAATAGTGGTGTCTATCATTATCCGATACAAAGAATTACAAAGCGCAAATTCTACCTTGCACAAATAATGTGTCAACAATTTAATAGAACCGAACACGAAGTGCGATGTGATTTTGTACACGGAAAAAAGTGCTGGAAATTTTCATTGACCCAGTCTGTGACTTTAGGATAGATCTAAAAGCATCTGGAAATTTGAAAATATCTTATTGGAAAATCATGCAAATAGTGCTTGAAGAAATATAAGACTTCTAAGATTGCATCCAGCATAGTCAGTGAAGCACTCCTGGACTCCATCAACAAAATATCACAGAAAAATTTGTAAGCCGTTCAATACTCCAATATTAAATTCTCGAAGACAGTCAAGGAAGGGTTCATACACAGTCAAGCTAGCCATCTATGCTAATAAAAAAAGTAATAAAAAATTCGTTTTAAAATTTATATTAGTATTATCTTTAACTTATATATTTATTTAGATATAATATAACACACACTATTACTAGTTATATTAATCGCTCGCTCTTCACGCTCTAAAAAATCGGAGGCACGCTGCGGGGATTACAACTCCTATCCTCTAGACACGAGACTAACGAAACTAATTCCCAACCGCTCGAGCCCCTCGGCTAATCATTCGCGCTGAAAACACTGTGAAAAATCTTGACGTTGTGGTACAGCTGAAAACTGCGGGTACGTGACGTTTAGGCGCCGCCGTTTCGACGCCGCCGTTTGGATGCCGCCGTTTCGACGCCGCCGTTTGAACGCCACCGTTTGTACGCCGTCGTTTAGGCGCCAGGATGTTCAGGCGCCGAGGGGTTTAATCACAGTAAACTCTGAGGTATAAGAAGTTGGAAATTATTTGGTTGTATGCAACATGTTATGTTATGTATGCTACCCTGGTGGAAAAATATTTACAAAAAAGTCCCTGAAGCTAAAACTATTTTCACAGGAATCTACCAATGAATACAATAAATTAGAACCAAAATTACAGGAAAGTACAACTTTTTTCTATTGCTGAGATTAATTTTTTACCTTCTTTGTATTTTTTTGTACATTGCTATATTTTATTGTAGTTTTAATTTTCTACAAGAATCTACAGGAAATTATAGGTCTTGCAGCAAAAAGTTGTTCTTTTTCGACCTAGGATGACAGATATTTAGAACATTGCAATGAGATAATTTTAAATTAGAATGTGCACATGATCGCTATTACAAAAAAGCTTCTATGTTTGAATTTTAAAAGAATGGTAGAATATTAAAAGACAATAATGAATAATAGCTATTAAAAAAATAAAAAACCTTACATTCGAAGTTTTTTTTCAAATATATAGCGACTGATTGGACATCATATATGTCATTGCATTGTATCAAATGTTCTATGAAAATTAATTTTTCAACAAAAAATTGATTATAAGTTTTTCTAGGAATTTTAATACAAATTTTGTATTAATTCAAAGCCTTTCAAAATGCTTAAAAAGCTTATATATTTTGTGTTCGACGTCTTCAAAAATCTACTTTCAAAGATCCTTAAAAAGCTTCAAATTTTTATTTCAAAATCTTAAAAAATCTAAATCGGACCTTTTCAGGGCCATCAAATATTTTAACGAAGAAATGATTTCATTGTTTTTTTAACATGTACCCTGGTGAACAAAATTTTTACAAAAAAGGTAATATGTACGTATCCACAAGAAACTACAATTTAAAAACAATCTTACACTTCTAATAAGAACTTATGCCAAATATATTGAAGAATTATTTATATAAATAATAATTAGCATAATAAATCACACTGAACTGTACACGGAAAAAAAGGCTTTGCCATTTTAACAATCTAATAATTTATTACTGAAAATAATGTTGTTTTATCAAATGACATGATTATATTGACAAATAAAACATAGTTAAAATAACAATGCCAACTTTGTTAATTCCATAACGAAACCTGTTTACTGAAATAACAAACTCACATTGTTACCATGAAATCAATTCATAACTAACAAAGTTATTTGTTACTCTGACAAACAGGATTATTTGTTACATTAAACATTATTTATTAAAATTAAAAATATTTCTTAAGAATTATACATTATATTATATAAACAAATAACTTTGTCACTGTTACAAAGATTTTCCTAACAATGCCAACTTTGTTAATTTAACCCATTTTTTTTTAATAGTCCAAACTTTACAAATTTATTTTGTTGAAGTATCAATTTTTTTTTTACATTGACAAAGTATTTTTTCCGTGTAGTTCGATTATTGCTGAATGAACAATAATTGACTTCACAGGACGATTCTTAACCTGTTCAAAATTAGGCAAGTTACAGATTTTAACGTTAAAAATTGAAATTTTTAGAGAATATTTGAGAAGATTTCAAAGCAAATTTTAATGTATAAATTATTGTTCCTAGCTCAAAATTGCTTGAAAAGATATAATTTTGAAAGTTTATAAATTTTTCGATTCACTCTTCAATTCATAGCATTGAAAATGATAGCGTGGGGATTTCTACTTTTTTAAATGAAACGCTGAGAGCAAAAGCGAACGAAAAAAAACGTACGCAGAAGCGAAGTAAAAACGCGCGAGAGCAAAAACGACATAAGAAAAGGCGAGAGGAAAAACGAGCCAAGAATGAAGGGGAAGGATTCCCCTACTTTGCTCCTTTACATCACGTGGTCGGTTTCTCTCCTCGACGTTCAACTCGGCCATCCTCGTGTAAAGCTGAAAATGCACGAGCACGAACCCGAGATTCGGGCCGAGCTCGTCCGACTTCACGATTCGGTTTCGTTGGCTGTTAGGAGGTTTGGGTTGATTTTTGTTTTCAAAAATTCACACCTGAAAGACTTCAAATACATGTGGTGAAGTCTTGAAATATTTGATGATTATTTTTTTTCAGGAATTAATATGAAATTTTGTACACTATCTGATTGTACAGAGAATACATTACAAGACACTGCAGGTTTATAAAGTTCAATAATATATTGAGTATTGTATATGGGATTTAAAAATTAGGTTAATAATATTTATCACTTTCAAGTGGTTCCATTTTTCAGTATTTATGTTTTATTTTTCCATCGATTCTAAATATTGTGAAGTTAAAATGGTGATAAATAATTATTATTTTTAATTTATTAAATTAGTCAACATTTTTATTGTATGCTTACCTCTGATAATTACCTTTCTTTTCGTGCTATTTTCGGCTATAATCACAATTTTAGGGATTCTTAGAGAAAAGCCGAAAAATTATTAACTTGATATAAAAACTTTATAAAACCTTCAATATCTTAAAATATTTTCCTCAACATTATAAAATTTAGTTTTTGCAATTTTATTTTAATTGTGAAATAACTGTAATTGTGAATTAATTGTGAATAATTGTAAAATAAATGTGACAAAATTGGTTTTATAAAGAAATATCTCATGATTTTTAAAGGAAAAAACAATTTTAAAGGTAAGCCTTTGTAGTATTTTAATAACTAATGAACATAATTTTAGAATATTTTTTCTTAATTCTGCCCTGAAAAGCTCAAGCATGGTAGAAAAAACCTTCGTGAAATTTCAAATAAAAACTGTACTCAGTATAAATTGATTATAAAAATAAAAAATATTAAAACCTTTTATAAATATTCCTAAATTTTGTTTGAATATGATACAGATAAATTTTTATTTTAAAAATTCTTGTAAATAGTTGGTCATTTTTTAAATTTTACGACATTTTTGCACCATGTTTCACCTGAGGGAATACATTTCAGAAATAAAATTATAAAAATATCTCAGTGTTTGGTTGATAATTATTTTTTTTTTTTTAATTTTTATTTGACATATCTGAAATATTGAAACATTTCGTGAAATGTTGTCAAGAATCCTATATGAAAATTATATTTATATAAGCCTATAACAAGCAAAAAAAAAAGTTAACAAATAAACAGTTATTCGAAATTTTTATTTTGTATAAAAAAATATTTTTCGCCGTAAATTAAAATTTTGTTGAAATTTTTCTTTTTTCTTCATTAACAAATTTTTTATTTAAAAATTTATTCATTTGGTTAAAATTTCATTCCTTGAAAATTGATTTCAACTGTTTTTAATTATAAATTAGAATTTTTTCATTGAAATGGCAATTATCACATTTTTCGTTGAGAATTAATCTTTTTGCCTGGAAATTAAACTATTCGGTTGGAAAGGTTTTTTTTCTTCAAATTTTAATTTGAAATATCTGAAATCTTACAAAATATTTCGAACCTTTTGTCAAGAATCTTGAAAAATTTATACTCATACTTACTGTTACAATTTTATCTTAATTGTAAAATAATTTTAATTGGAAATTAATTAAAAATAATTGTAAAATAAATTCAACGTTATTTTATAAAGAAATATCCCATGATACTACCTCCGCGGTGGCGTGGACATGAGTTCTATTAAAAAATGTGTCGGATTTTCTAAAATAAAAACTGCATGAATTTCTGACCTTCCTTAATTTTATTTTTTGAGTGTATTTAAATCTGAATTTTGTTTAGGAAAAATCCTTTGAAAGGCAACTCTTCATAGTACTTTAATTACTAATGAAGATATTTTTATAATTTCATTCCTGAAATCTATTCCGTAAGGTCAAAGATGGTACAAAATGTCGTATAATTTCAAAAATGACGAACTATCTACAAGAATTTTTTTAGATAAAAGTCCATGTGTATCATATTCAAATAAAACTTAGGAATATTTATAAAAAGAATTAATATTTTTCACTTTTCAAAATTAATGTATACAGAGTACAGTTTTTATTTGAAATTTTACGACAGATTTTTGTATCATGTTTGACCCCAGGTCACAATCACGGAAAATTATTCTGAAATTATGTTCCTTAGTTATTAATATACTACAAAAAATTATCTTCCGAACTGTTTTGCCTTTACAAATCATAAGATATTACAATAAGTTTCGTTAAATTTATTTTATAATTATTCACAATTAATTTCCACTTAAAATCCTTTGACAATTAAAATAAAGTTGTAAAAGTAAATATAAATATAAGTTTTCCAAGATTCTTGAAAAAAATTTCGAAATATTTTCTAAGATTTCAGATATTTAAAATTAAAATTTGAATAAGAAAAATAACATTTTCAACCGAATAGTTTAATTTTCAGGCAAAGAGGTTAATTCGCAGCAAAAAATGTGATAATTGCTATTCCAATAAAAAAAATTTATTTTAAATAAAAAACTAATGAATTTAACTTTGAAAAAGTGAATTTTCAACAAAATAAATAAATTTTCAAGTAAAAACGATTTTTAGGCAAGAAAAAAGGAAAATTACAACCAAATTATAATTTAAGACAAAAAATAATTTTAATACAAAATAAAAATTTCTAATAATTATTTGTTCTTTAAGTTATTTATTTTTAAGGATATAGGTATGATTATAATTTTCCTAAGATTCTTAAAAAAATTTACAATGATTTTTGAATATTTCTGTATGTCAATCAAAATTCGAACAAAAAATATAAGTTTTAACTGAACAGTTAAATTTTCAACTAAAAAATATGAACTTTTAACCAAAAACGCTGAATTTTCAACGAAAAATGTAATAATTGCCATTTCAATGAAAAAATTCTAATTCGTAATTAAAAACAGTCGAAATCCACTTTCAACGAATGAAATTTCAAATCAAAAAATTTTTAATGGAGAAAAAAATAAAAATTTCAACAAAATAAAAATTTAAGGTGAAAGATATTTTTGTATACAAAATAAAAAATTTCGAATAACTGTTTATTTTTTAACTTTTCTTTGCTTTTTTCAAGCTTATATAAATATAATTTTCATATAAGATTCTTGACAACATTTCACAAAAATGTTCAATATTTCAGATATGTCAAATAAAAATTTCAAAAAAATATAATTATCAACCAAACACTAACTGAGATATTTTTATAATTTTATTCCTGAAATCTATTTCCTTAGGTCAAACATGGTACAAAAATGCCGTAAAATTAAAAAAAACTGACCAATTATTTACAAGAATTTTTAAAATAAAAATCAATCTGTATCATATTCAAATAAAATTTAGGAATATTTCTAAAAGGTTTTATTTTTTTTAAATTTTGTAAATAAATTTATATAGATTACAGTTTTCGTTTGAAATTTCACGAAGGTTTTTTGTACCATGCTTGACCCTATCAGGCCAGAATCAATAAAAAATATTCTGAAAATATGTTCATTACTTATTAAGATACTACAAAGACTTACCTTTAAAAATCATGAGATATTTCTTTATAAAATAAATTTTATCACATTTATTTTACAATTATTCACAATTAATTTCCAATTATACAGTTATTTCACAATTAAAATAAAACTGTAAAAACTAAATTTTGCAATGTTGAGATAAATATTTTAAGATATTGAAGGTTTTATACAGTTTTTATATATTAAGAAAGCATATCAAGCCAACTTAATAATATTTCGGCTTCTCTCTTAAAATCCCCAAAATTGTGATTATAGCTTAAAATAACACGTAAAGAAAGGTAATTATTAATTATTATTATTATATTGGCTTCCGTTTTTGGTACCGATCGTGAGAGAACTCTTCTGTGTCAAGTGTTGCGTTTTTTGGCTTTGGTGAAGGAAATCAGCGTGTGTGGGTGCAGAAAGGGCAGTGAGTGCGGAGAGCAGGTGTAAAGGAAGAAGGGTGAGTGAAGGCAAGTGTGTAAAGGGTGGAAATAAGTTGTGAGAAAGGAAAGTTGAAACGTGCAAATTTTGTTTTGAGGTTAGGTGTAGAAAATAGTTGTCGGGCAAGGGGGGCAAGAGGTAGGCAGGCGAAGAGAGGGTAGCGCCGTGGAACAGTGGGTAAGGTTGGATACTGGGATGCCGACGGTAAGAAGTCCGCAAACGGGCACCAGAGGGCAGGGAGAGGAAGAAGCAAGAGCGGACGAGGTTTTGAGCGCGGTTAGTGGGGAGAAGGGTGAATTTGACAGTAGCGATGACGAGACGTTCGAGACACCGACCAGGGTCGGATCAGCTGAGAGAAGGGGTTCAGGCACGAGCCAGAAACGCGGGAGACCATCAAACCTACAGCGCCTCAACAGGCTAGGTAGCGCGGGCTCGAATAGGAGTCTGGATGAATGGCACAAAAAGGGGAACGTGACTAGCAGTGAAGAGGAAGATAAAAGGAAGAGAGAGGAAGTGGAAGATGATCCTGAAAGGGACAAGGATAACAAGAAAGTGAAGATTAAACGAAAAACACCAGACAGAGATAGGGGGGATGGGGGGATGTTTGAGAAGCTAGCAGCCCTCATAAAAGGGTTTAGAGAGGAAACAAGGAAGAGTCTGGAAGATATGAATAGGCAGGGGAAAGAAGTTAGGGAGGAAGTGAGAAAAGTAAGAGAAAAGTGGGAAGAGTGGGATAAACTCTGGAAAGAGGAGAAAGACAAGGTATGGGGTAAACTAGAGGCCATAGAGAATAGACAGAGAGAGATTGACGAAAAGACAAATAGGGAGATAAAACAACTGGAAGAACGGGTAAGCAAATTAGAAGTTAGGAATGAGCATATGGGGAAGGGAACAGAAAGTGCGGGAGAAGTAGAAGGGAGTGATAACGTGCAAAATGAGAATGAAAGATTGAAGAAGAGACTGAGTGAGATTGAAAGAAGGTTGGAAGGGGAAGAAAGGGCGAAGAGAAAAAATAACATAGTAGTCAAGGGATTGAAAATAGAGAGTGAAACAGGGGAAATTGAAATCAAAAATCTGCTGAGAGATATTGGAATTCGGGTAAGGGTAGAAGGAGTTAAGATATTAGGAATGACGAAGGAAGGAAAAGAAGGAATGTTTGTAGTAAAAGTAGGGAGTGAGGAGGAGAAAAAGAAAATTATGGAGAACAAAAAATTATTGAAAGGAAGAAGGGAGAGAACTGAAGAGGATTTGACCTGGAGGGAGAGGAAAAGGAGATGGCAAATAGAACAGAGAGCATGGATAGAGAGGAAAAAGGGATGCATGGTATGGATAGGGCGAGACAGACTGTGGATAAATGGGGAGGAGTGGATCTGGGACGAGGAAGTAGAAGAAATAAGGAAAAAGGGAAGAAGAGTTGAGAAAGGTAGAAGAAAGGAAGATTCAAAAGAGGCTAGAGAGCAAACAGAGGGGTTTCCAAAAAGCAAGGTGGAAGAAAAGTAAGGAGGATAGGGGAGGGAAGGGAGGAGAAAAAAGTGAAAATAGCTTTCTGGAATGTGGCAGGCTTGAAGAACAAGAATGAAGGTTTCCGGCGGGAGTCAGAAAAGTGGGACGTAATTATGATGAGTGAAACCTGGGCGGATGAGAAGGATTTGAAGGGGATGAAAAGGTTGTTACCTAAAGGGTATGTGTGGACAATGCAAGAAGCAAGAAAGGAACACGTTAAAGGTAGAGGAATGGGCGGCATGGTATCAGGGGTGAGAAAAGAATTGGCAGTAAAAGGGAAAACAGAGCAGGACAGGGAAGAAAAGGAGGGAACAATGGTAAGAAGGATTATAATAGGGAAAGTCAAAATAGCGGTGGTTTGTGTATATAGAAGAAGAGGGGAAGAGGAAGGTTGGAGAGTAATAAGGAGTTGGATGGAGGAAAAGAAGGAAGAATTGGTTTTGATAGGAGGTGACTTAAATGCCTGGATTGGCGAGCAAGGGGGAGGGACTTGGGATGAAGAAAAGGAGGCATATATAAGGAGCTCCAAACATAGGGAGATAGACCGGGAGGGGAGGAGGTTACTAGACATAATAGGAGAAACCGGATGGTTTATATGTAATGGCAACACGAAAGGAGATGAGAAAGGAGAGATTACATTTATAGGTAAGGGAGAAACAGTAATAGATTACATCCTGGCGGAAGAAAGAATGAGTAATATGATATGCAGTATGAATGTAGGGAATGAGATAGGGTCAGAGCACTTCCCAGTAATCGCTACACTGAAAGGTGGCGTCCATAAGCGTGGCAGAGGGAGAAAGGAAAGAGGGGGGAAAGGAACACGAAAACGGGAGTCTGGGGGGTAGATAAATTAAAAGTGTTTGAACAGAAGATGGAAAAGGAGAATGTTAGATATGAAAAGGAGGAGGGAGTAGACTCATTAATTAAAAGGTTGAAAGGGTCGATTGAGAAGGTGAAGGATGAGATAGGTACAAAAGAAGGAAGAGAAGAGGGAAAGAGAGGATGGTGGGACGAGGAATGCAGGGAGAGTAAGGAGAGAATGAAAGAGTCTTTAAGAAAATGGAGGAAAGGAGAAATAGAAAAGGCGGAGTACAACAGGAGAAAAAGAGAACATGAGAAGATGCTGGAAGGGAAAAAGCAAAGGGGAACTGAGAAATACAAGGAAGAAGTAGAAAAAGCAATCAAAGAAGGTAGGGTCTGGGATGTGATAAACAGGGAAAGAGGAGGAAGGAAGGGCGTGAATGAAGAAATAGAAATGGATGAATGGACGGATTATTTTAAGGGTCTGTTAGGGGGAGAACAAAATAGGATCAAAGGGGAAAATAGAAAGACAGTCCAGGGAGAAACGGAGGAAGCGAACGAAATAACAAGAGAAGAAGTGAATGAGGCAAAAGATAGACTGAAAAGAAACAAGGCCACAGGAGAGGATGGTATGGAGAACGAAGCGATAAAGTATGGAGGAGAAGGGATTAGGGAAGTGATGTGGAGGATATGCAACAAGGTCTGGAAAGGAGAAGGGTGGCCGGAGGAGTGGATGGCAGGGCTGGTAGTACCGCTTGTTAAGAAAGGGGAGGGTAAGAAGGTAGAAGAGTACAGAGGGATCACTCTCATGCAAGGGGGCTATAAAATATACACAGAAATTCTAAGAAAAAGGTTAGGGAACCAGATAGAAGAGAAGCAACGTATCCCACACAACCAGACGGGATTTAGAAAAGGGATGGGGACAATAGACAACATTTACGTACTCAACTACTTGGTTAACAGAAACTTAGGGAGAAAAAGAGGGAAATTAGTCGCTTTGTTTGTAGATTTCAAAGCAGCTTTTGACTCAGTGAACAGAAAAGTGCTATGGCAGGCAATGAAAAAGAGGGGAATAGAAGAAGGGCTGGTGGAGAGGATAAAGGGAATTTTCACTGAAACCAGGATTAGGGTGAAGATACGCGGGGAAAAAGGGGAGGTTTTCTGGACAGGAAGAGGTCTAAGGCAAGGGTGCCCGTTGAGTCCACTACTTTTTAATTTGCTGCTGGCAGACCTAGAGGAGAAGCTAAAGGAGAAAGGGAAAGGGGGGACGATCCTGGGTAATAGCAAACTATACTCCCTAGCATACGCGGACGACGTACTTCTAATAGCAGACGATGAGAAGGGGATGAACCTATTGATAAGAATTTTCGAAGAGTACGTGGGAAGAAAAGAACTGACGGTGAACGTAGGGAAGACCAAGGTGATGTGCTTCAGAAATAAAAAGACCAAAATAGGTTACGTTTGGAAGATGAACGGACAAACAGTGGAAATTGTGGAGGAGTTCTGTTACCTAGGTTTTTGGTTTGAGTCAGGAGGGGGAAACGATTTGCAGGTGAGGAAAAGAATCGAAAGTGCGAGTAAAGTAATGGGCCAAGTATGGGGTATAGGAAAGAGAAGGTTGAAGGACGATTGGAGAATGAGGGTTTGGTTGTTTGGTACGTTGGTTTGGGTGGTGTTGTGTTATGGAGTGGAGGTTTGGGGATGGAAGGAACGTAGGAAAGTGGAAAGCATACATGAGAGATTTCTGAGATGGGTAATGGGGGTTAGTTGGAGTTGTCCAGGATGCATGATAAGGGAAGAACTAGGAAGGGAAGAAATGGTAACTAGACAAATTGAGAGAGCCTGGAGGTTTGAAGAGAAGCTGAAAAGGGGAGAGTGGAGTAGAATAGCACAAGTATGCTTGGACGAAGTTCGGAACAAGGAGACGAGAGGCAATTTGGGAAATTCAAAATGAGAGGTAGAAAGGAAAAAAATGAGGAGTGTTTGTGATATACAGGAAGGGGTTCTGGATTGGCAGAACATTGAATTAGAGCTATTAGTAAGACAAGGAGAAGAGAGATGGAGAAAGATTATGGATTCGAAGTACAATAGATGGTATATGATGGTCAAAGGGGTGACGGAACCAGAATATTTGCAAAAGATGAAAAAGGAAGACAAATGGAATAAGGTGATACGGTTTAGAATGGGAGAAGGAGTGAGAGCTTGTAGATATTGGATGGATGAAGAGGACAATCTGTGCAGAGTATGTGGGTACGAAGTGGAGTCATGGGCACATGTGTTAGAGAGGTGTACGGGAGAGGAAGATGGACAGCTGAGTGTGGATGAATGTGTGAGATGGATCTTGAATGGTATTGGGCAGGGAGTGATGTGGATGAAAAAACTGGAAGAAATAAGAGAAAGCAAGGGATCAGGGCAGAGCCAAACGGGTAATCCTGTTTAAAGGAAACTAACGAGTAAATTTTCAAATCGGTCTAAATGAATTTGATGGTAAGAGAAAACGGAAGCCCGGGAAGATCGCTCATTGTCTGTAGTTCAAGAAGAGTAGTACTAAGATTATTGTTATTATATAAGGCAATGCATTAGAAAATAAGTAGCGGTTAAGCTGGACTAAGGATGAAATGTAAACATATGTACAGGGAGCGGAGGCCCTCAAACCCGTAAAAGGGAGAATTCAAATATACAACAACAACTATTATTATTATATTATTATAACATATTATAATTATCAGAGGTAAGCATACAGTGAAAATGTTCACTAATTTAATCAATTGAAAATAATAATTATTTATTACCATTTTAACTTCACAATATTTAGAATCGATGGAAAAATAAAACTTAAATACTGAAGAATGGAACCACTTGAAAGCGATAGATATTATTAACCTAATTTCAAAATCCCATATACAATATTCAATACATTATTGAACTTTATAAACCTCCAGTGTCTTATAATGTATTATTCCCTGTACAATCAGATAGTGTACAAAATTTCATATTAATTCCTGAAAAAAAATAATCATCAAATATTTCAAGACTTCACCACATGTATTTGAAGTCTTTCAGGTGTGAATTTTTGAAAACAAAAAT
This sequence comes from Andricus quercusramuli, assembly GCA_932178445.1. Classification (NCBI taxonomy): domain Eukaryota; kingdom Metazoa; phylum Arthropoda; class Insecta; order Hymenoptera; family Cynipidae; genus Andricus; species Andricus quercusramuli. Next base: position 48,083 of record CAKNXH010061497.1, read on the forward strand.
CAACCCAAACCTCCTAATAGCCAACGAAACCGAATAGTGAAGTCGGACGAGCTCGGCCCGAACCTCGGGTTTGTGCTCGTCCATTTTCGGCTTTACACGAGGATGGCCGAGTTGACCGTCGAGGAGAGACACCGACCACGTGATGTAGAGGAGCAAAGTGGGGGAATCCTTCCCCTTCATTCTTGGCTCGTTTTTCCTCTCGCCTTATCTTAGGTCGTTTTTGCTCTCGCGCGTTTTTACTTCGCTTCTGCGTAAGTTTTTTTTTTCGTTCGCTTTTGCTTTCAGCGTTTCAAATATTTTAACTGTACAATGTGTAAAAGTTAAAATTCAAAATTTTGCAGTTTAACTGCTCTTAATTAAAAAATATTCAATTGAAAAGTTTTAAATGCTTTCATTTTATACGCGAAAATTATTGAGCGTTTGAATTGACATTTTTTTAAGATTCAATTTTGAAAGTTTTAAATCCAATGTATTTCACTTTGAGTGTTCTGATTTGCGGTTCAGTTTTTATAACTTCAAATTTAACTTCCTGTAATTTTGGTTGTAATTTATTGTATTTATTGTTAGATTCCTGTGAAAATAGTTTTCGTTTTCTGTAATTTTTTGTAAAAATTGTTTCACTAGGATAGCATACATAACACAACATGTTGCATATACAACCAAATAATTTCCAACTTTTGATACCTCAGGGTTTACTGTGATTAAACCGCTCGGCGCCTAAACATCCCGGCACCTAAAGGATCTGGCGTCTGAATGTCCTGTCGCCTAAACGTCCTGGCGTCTAAACGTCCGGCGCCTAAACGTCCCGCGCCTGAACGTCCCGCGCCTAAACGTCCGGCGTCTAAACGGCGGCGTCCAAACGGCGGCGCCTAAACGTCACGTACCCGAAAACTGGATGGCCAAACAATTTCAAACAATTTTTGTTCATATAATGGAAAAGAATAATTCTTCACGGAAAATTATTTTTTTACCAAGGGATGATTTTGCGTAAAAAATATGTTTTACCTTCATTTCAACTAAAATTGTTTGAATAATTTTTTCAAATTTGTGAGATATAACATAAAAACTGATTGCACCGTTCGATTTTATGGAAAAAAATATAAAATCCATGTAATGGAAATTTTTTTCAGGCAATTTCATATGTAGTATAAAAAAATTGCATATTACTACAGCACATGATAAAATTTCTATTTAAAAATTGAATTGAGTTATTCTTATTTTGTAAATTGAAGAATTTGATTCTAGATTGAAGATAATAATAACAAGTCATCAAAAAATCAAACTTTTTGTCCTTTGTGCACTTCTTGTGAGATGCACTGTTTATAAGTTGCAGCATTATAAAAAATTTATTTCAATAAATCTGATGTATTCACCAAATTATATCAATAAATTATTGATATACAACATTTTGAACTAAGGAAGAAACTTACTTGCGTTTACACTCTTAAAAGATGAAAGTATTATTGCGATGGATTCGAAAACACTTTTTATAGATTGTTATATAAAAATGATTATTTTTAATTACATTTTTGATGAAAAATAGCAATTGTATCAACAATCTACGAAAAGTATCTTAGATTCTATATCAGACTAATAAATTTTGTTGAATGAATAAGGAAATTGTTTAAACAATTGTTGTGTATCTTTTTGAAAAAAAATAACTTAGATATTTGGTTCTGAATATCTCGGGGACCTCTCAGTGTTTCAAGAAGTATGAGTATTGACTTGATTAACTTCTAAACAACTTTTCATTATGTATAAAAATTATAAATGTGAAGATAGCTTTTACGTGAATGTTTTTGTAATGAAAAACAAACACATTTCATTCTATTATAAGACACATCCTTATATTTAATTTCAATATTTTTATCAATATTTTATGTACAGAAATACGAACTTGAAAATAAAATCTACTTGCATCCAGTTATTTGCAATGTAATAATCGCCATCTTCTAATTTATTTCGGGAAGAAATAAGTGTATTTTAAGTGTATTAAGTGTATTTAAGCAAGTGAATAAGATTTTTTACCTCTTCTAAATCTTGGAGATTTAAATCCTTTATGCAACCGTTTGTAAAAATAAACGATCGATTTTAAATTCAAAGAAAGGCATACCTTTTTCATAATAAATAATCATTTTAAATCTTTCTTAATATCCTTATGCGTTTTACAATTCCTTTTTGTTGTAAATAATTTATTTGCATATTTAATCATTTTAAATAAGCAAGCCAATGGTAACCAATCTGGTTTTCGACCTGACGCTTGCGCAGTAAAAAAAGATACGAATTTTGAGAGAACTGAATCTTCATCCAGTGTCTACTACACTAATACCAATGTGAATTTGTCACTGAGCGCCACTGAGCGCGCCTCTGCAAATTCTCACAGACAGTAATGGAGTGTTTGTTTCCCTGACTCATATTCGAGTTCTTAGTTTCTGAAGCACGCACTTATTCAATTCAAGTCTTTACAAATATGAAGAGTTTTGTTATAGCCATTTCATAACTGTATACATTTTTTTGTAAGCTGTCTGATAAGAATTCCAAGACTGTTGTTCCTGGACTGTTTGAAAACTTCCATGACTTTTCTTTATTTTTCCGTGAAAATTCATGATCACTTTATATTTATAGAAAGTATACGAGACTTTATAAAAATGATGGCCCGTCCAAAAGTCAAGCACTAATCGAGGAAATGTTCCAAGACTTATTTTTTCCGTATATATATGCCAAAAAATAATAAAAATATTCTTTTAAGCTGTAATCAAGAATAATTTCGCATGAAGAGAATGGAAAAATTCGAAGCCTCAATTGTATTTTCTTATAACAGGGATACTGTTTTTTCTTATATACAATATCACGTGTGTGAAATGTTCAGTTAAATTGCAGCTTATTACTAACATTCATTCGCCGACAGCCTCACGATAAATCTACCGATATATTATAGTATTCGCAGGTGCATTATTTACATGCGTATAGATGAAAGCTCTTGCGGTCAGCGCGATGTAATGACGGTGGGTTGAGACTCCGGGATAGATTAAATTGGGACAGGTAGCTGTGTGAAATGAACTGGAGAGGATCGAAGTCACGTGCAGCCTCAGTGGGGCCGGAAACAGGGTATAAAGAGAAGGTTTAATTCCCGTGCAGGTACTTTGTGCGATTTAGAATTGAGTAGAACTGTATCCAGGCAACATACTATGTAATAGTTATCTGACTCAGATATCACAAGTGACTGCCTGAATCTGAATTAGCTAAGTTTCACTAATGACTAATTAAATTTGACTGCATAGTTGTTATTCAAATTAAAAGCTGACATCTTGCTTGACTAATAAGTTAAAATTAACCTATCGTCAGTCACATTTCAACTAACTTTTACTAGAAACTGTTCTGACTGAAACATTATAGGCACACTAATTCAATACTCATATAACATGTTTTGATCATCTTATTATCTTTTTTCTCGATATCTTGAAACCAATTTTTAACATTACTTGAACTTATAAAATGTTGGTTCACATCTGAAAAATTTTTTGATTATCGATGCATCTAAAATATATTATAAAGATAGTGGAAAAAAGAAATGCTTTCTCCATTTTTATTCTTATACAGTTTTGTGTAGTGTTCTTAGTTTTCAAGAATTTATCTCTTAATTATCTTTTTTCAATATTTTATATTTTGTTGTCTTCATAAGTTTGAGCTCCTATGAAAGAATTTATTTTCCTTGAACGATCTACTATTATATACAATTTATACATTTTGCTTTAGTCGATACTTATTCTTCCTGCACGCAGAAAAAAAGAAATTTAATATTTACTTATCAAGAAATGTGAAGTATTCCTTGTAACCGTATAACAGCAAAAACTTCACTTAATGAGGGGTTGAAAATGTCCAAATCACTTAGAATTTCGCAAATGTCACAATGACGTTAGGGTGAATTTCACGGTAATCCTGTTGTAAAATAAACATCTATTCCCTAGTATTGAATACTCTAAGATATGTTAAATCCACTGAACCTAGATTATAATAGTGGCGTAGTTGACGTTACAGAAGGATCGGTACATGCTATCGATCCGATTGGCTTGCTTAACTCGCCCCAAAAGTCGTAACGCCATAATCTATGTGCGCGAACCACCAGATGAATGCATGGCGCAATCGGCAATGGATGGATTGCATCATCAAAAAAACATTTATTTTTGACATTTCTCTGACAGTCGTCACATTACACCATATTCCAACTTAGCGATGAAGGGGTTTTATAATAAATAACACAATTTTAGATGGCACAACTTATTCACAGATCGCGCACAGTTGACAGTTTATTGGAGCAACACAGTAAAACAAAAAGAATCAATTTTATTGCAGAGCATTTTGCTCCAGCGATCATTTGACTCTCGAGATCATAATTATCTGTCCATTCGGATCACCTTGATCATCTTTTTCGGATCATTTGTCAGACTAAACAAAATGGCCGCCAATTTTTGGCGCTGATGTCATAACGACATAACCTACAAATTTTATCTATTCGCACGCAAGTGACAACTATACTTACCAGGTGATATTTTCTAATATCAGATTTCGTTAATTTCTTAACTTTTCAGGTACACTGCACGATCAGAAACCATAAAAAGCTCGCATATGGGTTAATGTACTCTAAGAACGTCAGCCATCTTGCTTTGACTTGATACATGATCCCGCATCAAGTCATTATGATCTCAAAAGTCGATCCTTCATTCCGGCCGATCAAAATGCTCTTGATTTCGGTATCATTTTTGTTGCATATCGAAATGATATTGATTTCGGTATCATTTTGAACATTTTTTTTTTTACTGTGAAGACGTGTTTGTGTTCCGCAACTGTTTTAGCTGACTTGTGTGGGTATGCGATAAATGCGAGAGCTTTTGTCGTGTGTCGCGATGGCAAGGACGCGTATTCATAAGTCGTTACCGAAGCCGCCACTTCTTAGTTACAAATGCATTTTGGGATTATTGTACAGATCGCAAATCGTGTATTAGTGTAGTGGTTAAGATAATCGACTTGCGTGCTTAGGTTTATGCGTTCGAATCCCCCCTATTGCATGCGAAATTTTCAATTGTATTTTAAGCATTGTAACTTACAAATACCGATTAATTATAAGTGTATCCGAAAATATATATAAGAATTAACCGTGTGTTTATTAATTATTTTTTAGCATTAGTTTTTAGCATTATTCTTCCGCAATTTATAGTGCCGTCTAAACTATAGTCTATACCAATAACATAAGTTATATCTGTTTATATTATCCGTCAAAGTGACATGATAATTCGTGATTGCAGCATCGGGGAACAGTGCAGAATAGCGATTGGATTGGTAAAATCTACTGATTCACAGGTCAACAACACTTGAGAATTGGTACTGACAACTATCAGTGATAGTCATATTTAGTTGCCTATAATTGTAACATTTACTGAGCTGTCGTGTTATCCATATACGTGCTTGGAAGATCAGTAGATTTTATTTGTTTTTCAGTAAAATATAAGGTTTTTTTTCTGCGTGTGCCGTTATACCTGCTGCCTTGATATATACAATATCTCAGCAGAATTTTCTTCTAATTATACTAATAATAGTACACCAGAGCTTCGTTATATGCTCGCGCGACTGCAGGCGATATTAGCAATTCCTAGAATTGCTCGTCCCCACAGTTTCTTTGGGGGCAGGGTGAGAGACGGTTGCGACTCCGCCTATGAAGGGACGCACTGCATTACTCCGCAGTCAAGTAGATTGCGCAATGTCATGCAAACAGTGCAGGCGGCCCTGCCTGTTTACGTTTCGCTGCTGGCGATATATGCCCAAGGTTATTTTCAGGCAACCCCCGAGATTGAGCATATAACGAAGCTCTGGTGTATCTGGCTGTCGCTTTTAAAGTTAGGATCATGTAGACCTGCACTGTGAATGCGTAAGATATTAAGCGATTGCAGATGAAAAAATTACGAATTTAAAGAAATGCAATGAGTTACTGCATTTTCTTGTTAAGTAAAACAAAATAAAATCAGTCAAAAATCGTAATGGAATCCGAAAACATCCTGCATTCCCTTTTCAGCTTAATATCATCCTAATTTTTTAAGAAAAACTGTATGCTATTGTATGACTTTATATACAAAAATGTTAGTGGAATTTTTTTTATATTATTCGTTTTTAATTTATATAATAGTTGCATGGAGAAAAGGGTCTGCTAATCTTAGAGAATGGTGTTTGCATGCGTTTTTCTGTCATCTTTACAAAAATTAAAAGATTTGGTAGAAATATTTGCCAATATTTGTAGGATTTACAGAAGAAACTATGATGTCCTTACTTGTGTCTGTAAATTCGTAAAATATGCACCTAAAAATTCTATGGTGATCACAGAGAATTCTGTAAGCTCTACATAAATGTGCAGCATACCACCGCACAATATTTAAATAGGTAACTGCTGAAAAATTGGATAAGAAGCTTATCGACAAAAATACTTTGTCAACAAGCAGTTTTTCAAAACAGTATTTTCACAGTTATTACAATGATATGCATACAGAAGGCTATAATTAATATAGCAACTGAAGCAACATTGAACCCCTGAATACAAAAAATTATATCCTTGTAAAATACATAAATGTCATTTTTAGCCAGCCCCTATCATCTGCCTTTTATTCTCCAAGTCGGCGACATTCCGAGAGAGTATGTAATTAATTTTTCTGACTGATACTTGTAAGAACTATATCTAGCGATATTTCTGCAGTTCTAATAAAATGAGTAGATTGTCTTTATCCAGGTTATACTAGGCGGCCATGGATTACGTGAAAGTGATGTGCCAAGTCATGACCCAACGATCAGAGCGCAACCCCCGCATCGATTTGGTTCGGTTAGTTTCGGGTTTGGTAGCAGAGCGAAACGGAAGACAGGTGCAACCTGATGCTTCTTGGTTGCCTTGTAATCTCAGGTCTGTAACTCACTCTACCTTGCCACGGATTACAAACAAATTCCCGCGACCATAAAAGTCTATTCCCCAGTTTGTCCCGCGTGAACCCATTGACTGGTAATAGCTTTTTCAACTCTATTTGTTTTTACCAGCCGCGTGAAGATAATTGTCTTCTCAGGAAGTCCTTTCCTTGGACGTCCTTCTCATCCAACGAGGAGTTCCTTCTGCCTTTCCCGATTTTTAATTTTTTCATTTGACCGCTTCTATGGTCTCTTAATTTTATTATTTTTATTAATCGGCGTTCGTATCTTCAAGATTATACATATTGCGTTGGCTATGTTTCAACCGATCTTCCAATTTTTTGTTACTTTAAAATACTGTTACTTTAAGTATATCTCAGAAATGAATTACAGCGTTGGAGAGAATTCTTATTTGGGCCGAGTTCAAGCTAAATTATTTATGAAGCAGTCAACTCCATAGCAGACTCAAAAAAGTTAGCATTTCAACTTTTTACCATTCTAAATTAGGGTGGCCCTTGTTTTTCAAAATCAGATTTTTTCACTCTCATCACCTAGTTTTCTTCGAATGTCCAAAAAATGATTTTCTCCAAATGTGAGCAAAATCGGTTAATATTAACTCCTTAATGTGTGATTTAAACGCGAAAATGTGGTACGGACCAGGACCAATCAAATTATTAAGGATCCAGGTCCTTACTTTGGCGCTCATGCCCTTTTGGTGTGCCAAACTTTTGGTTTTGGCGAAAGAAAGTACGACAGACGGACGGAAACACTCTTCCATCCTCGTCTCTCATTTAGTTACCAACTAATTTGTAAATTTATGGAACCTTTTAGGTTGGACCTAACGTTAAATGGTTCTTTAACGGTTCGGACTGGGCTGGACCCTTTAATTTTTTTAGGATTTGGGTCCAGATCTGAGCATTTTGAATTTCGAAGGGTCCAGGTACGAACCGGGACCTGAAGGTACGCTGAAAAACATTACAAGTCTGAAGGAATATATCTTGGTACAGTATCAAAGATAGGCAAAAAGTATTGTAAATAATTTAGGGGAGTTCGGGATGAGGTGAATAGGACACTGAACTGAATAATGAAAAAACGTTATTGTTTTTTTCTTTCAAGATACACTTGCTGCTTCATTGTTAGGTAGTAGCTTATTATATGCAACTAAGTCGCGGAAAAAGTTATGTTCTTTGTAACTTTTTAGGAAGTTATTAAATACGTATACTTTTTAGGAAAAGTTCATTGTAACTAGACCTAGGTCTAGATAGCCCTATAAGAAAGGATGGTACATATTACAAATAAAATGTAACGGCGATCGATTTCACGATTGAAATTAAAAATGGGTATTTAACGAGAATGAATAAATAAACTATAATACACATAATTATATTGGGGCTATTAACAGTATGATACTTTAAATATGCATCTGGGAATATACATACTTAATAGTAAATACCTGCGCACACTCATATATATCTTCAACTTGAGTACTTAAGTCTTACCAGTGTGTAATTTCAAGGGGAGAATTAATTTGAAGAGTTAAATAAGTAACCAAAAACGAGTTTTCTATAGTGATATTGTGAAGGTGCATTTATACATAATTGTTATAGGTAGTTGGTTCCAAAGACGAGCACTACGAATAATAAGTGAACTTTGCATTTTACATGTGAGGTGTGGCTGCATTTTTGGTACTGTTTTCCTTTCACGGAGTTGATAAGTGTTGGTTGATCTTTGACAATAAAATGGAAGAGGTTAAAAAGATAGTGCGGACCTTAATTACTAAATAGGCTATAAAGCAAGTCGCCTATACTAAATTGTCTTCTTTTGGCAAAGTTACGAAGTCCTGCTCTTCCTCTATATCAAGTAATATGTTTACTTTTGGGGATGTTATAGATGAGCCTAATGCAAGCAGTAAGTGGACGTTCAAGCTCGGCATTCAGCTTATAGTAATATCGTCATATACCACACAGCCGTAGTCCGAGAAAGGGAGGATAAGGCTTTTACTTAGGAGGATTTGTATTGAAGTAGAAAGTGATTCTTTAGTCTTGTTAAGCTGTTGGAGGATTCGAAAGGTTTTCCTCGAAATATCTTCAACTTGTTCATTTCATGTAAGAGAGTGATTAAGAATGTAGCCTAAATCGTTCATACATCTCACAAAGGGGATGATACGCCCATCGATCAGGGGAGGAGGTAGGGTTGCAATTGTTTCAAGCGATGGAGAAGAAGAAGGTCCTATGAGTATAGTCATAGTTTCAGTAGGGTTAGGAGTGAGGCCACTTGTTAAGGCCGACTGCACCACCAGATCGATATCCTCCTGTACTTTTTGAAGTAAGCTCTTAATCAAACTGCTCGCAATTTCCAATTTGTACTTTTTTAGAACGATTGCTACACCGAAAAAAAAGTATTCTTAATTTGAGAGGGAAATATTCTTAATCTTCCCACTTGAGAAATATTCTTAAATTTTAAGAATATCTCCCACTTAGATCTTGATAGCAGTTGGTATTCTTAATGTAAGAATGTCCTCTTAGCCAATTAAGAATATATTCTTGAAATTAGAAAAGCTTCGCTCCCCAAAGGGCTTTCAGGTATATATGAGTCATACTTGAGTCCTGAACTTGAAGATGCCTCGAAATTACTCAAAGTAGTGGAAAATTTGGCCACAGTCAGTACCCGGTTACCCGACGCGACGCTACACTTAAAATCCAGCATCTGTGGTTATCCGACGCTAGTGATAATAATAGAAGTTCAGTTTTTGTGTTGTGTTGTGTTTTTTGTGCTTCATTGTGCTTAATAGTGCTTCCAGAAAATATGGATGAAGTGAGAGAGTGGCTCAAAACTCACAATTTAGAGGAGTTGGAGGAACGTTTTCAGAGTGAGAACAAAATGATTGATTTTTTCTTACGAGAGGTTCCATGTCAGAAAGATCAGAGTTGTACCGTATATGAGCGATTTTTTTTAAAGTTAGGAAAATGGTATTGCCAAATGGGTAAGATTTTGTGGAAAAATATTTTTGAGAAAAAAATCAAAATTTTGCGAGCTACAGGAGCTATGTTTTGGAGTGACAGGTAAAATAAGGAAGCGATTTCAATTCAAAAAATTGTTATCAATTCTGACTTCAATTGAAGAAATAATTTTTTTCTCATTTTCGCATCTGTTGTATGTAATTTTACCCTATTCCCCAAAGCACACCTGTTATTATTATTCATATCAAGTGTTGTTTTGTAAATCAGTATAAGTATAATAATAACTATGTATAATAATAATTGTAAACATAGTAATATATTTATAAATATAATAATATTAATATCTGATGTATTAGATATTAAATATAAATAGAAGTAGATAAGTATATATTATATTTAAAAGTATTTTATTTTCATTGACAATTCAATTATTAAATGTAAATACATTGCGTTCAAATAGTATATAATTAAGTGTATTTGATTTTAATAATCCCCACAATTTAGAATAAAATATCCTTAGAGTTAGAATACAATATTCTTTAAGTCAGAATATAGATTATTAAACTTTGAATATAGATTCTTAAAGTGAGAATACAGTATTCTCAATGTTAGAATATAGATTCTTAAAGTTAGAATATAGATTCTTAAAGTTAGAATACAATATTCTTAAAGTTAGAATACGACACTTGTCCATGATAGCAAGAGGGATCCCCTCTAATATCTAGAATATATACTTGGCACCTATTTTAGAGGGACTTACACTTAAAATAAGTGGGACATTCTAAATTTAAGAATATATTTTTTTCAGTGTAAGATAAGTTTCAAAGTATTTAATAACCATATTTGAGAGGTGAAGCGATTTGAGCTAAGTCAATTATATATTAATGTTATGTGTATCAAACGCCTTACCCGGGTAAAAATATTTTGTCTTGATTTTGTCTCGAATGTCTTCAATATGTCTTTAAGACCATGATGTCTGGTTCCGTCTCACCAGCTAGACATTGGAGATATACAGACTTTGCTTGTATTTTTGACTGTTGACTGTGCCAAGACAAAGCCAGGTTGACTTGTTTCAAGACAATAAGTGTAAGTCCTGATAAATATACCGAATTGCTCTTACAGAAAATTATGTTGCCAATTTGTGGCTTTAACATTTGACAGGGTCAAAAGTAAAGAAGTTTTAGTTTGTAAATTTTATTGTCCATTATACTCCGACCTCTATAAACTATGGACCCCACCGGCAGGCGTTATAGATGTGCAAGAGAACAGGGCAAATGACTGGCAAAGCAAGGCGAATTATTGTAATTGAAATACCATCAGAACCTTGAGCACTTGAGTTTACCTATTTGAAGGGCAACACCGTAGAAGGGCGTAAGTGCCAAAACCTGAATTTTTCAGAAGAAGCAAAAAACTGTTTATCTTTCGCGGAATTATTTTTAAACAAATAAGCGCGAAAACGGTTCGAGGTACTGCTAGGCTTCATCGAACCGTGTAACGAAAATTTTTAACGGAGCAATCATCTCCAAGAAAGCCTTTGTCAAAGGGACGACATGTAACCAAAAAACTTCAATTTTCACTCCTAAGAAGTAACGTAACTATTTTATTTTTGAAATAAAAAAAAGAACACAAGAAAGTACCTTCGAGCTATTGGTTATCTCTATTGAAGCGCGAAAAGAGGGCTCCAAAAAAAACCATGTGATTTGACGGGTACCTTTTGGTTTATTCGTAAAAAACAAGATTAAAAATGAAAAATATATTCCAATTTTTCGACAAATGACACAAGGTACAATAAAATGTTATATAACAAAATTGTTTCTAAAATTGTTACTAAACATTTCAATGTATCTCGTGTCGTTGGTCCCAAAATTTTATTTTATATTTTATTTTTAATGTTGTTTTTTATGAGTAAAAGAAAAGCTACGCGTCAAATCGAAAATTGATTCATAACGAATTTGTAGATCTTTTTTGGGTGCAAAATTTTTGTTGTTTCATTTTTTTCCGTATCTTCCATAGTTTGATCGAAAAATGGAATTTTTCATCATGTTTTGTGGGGTCAACATTTACATTTTCGTTTTTTTCAAAGAAATAGAAAAAGTTGTTATGATCTTGTAGGGCCTCCAAAAAGCAACGTTTTTCTTTCCTTGATTTTTTTCATATCGCGCGTTTTTTGGCTTAAAATGTTCATTTTCGTTTTTTTCTTTTTAGATTTTGAAAATGCTAAAGCTCTGATAATTTCATTTTTATAGGAAACAGTTGTAGGAATAAATGTTTGGAATTTCTGAGTACTACTCATAGCTGTACATGGAATTTTTAAATCTTAGAAATACAAACCGCCAACGAACTCGTCCTTTCGTTTTATGCATTAAAAACGTGTGCCAAAGCTCAATCCTATCTAATTAGCCTTTCGAAAGTTATCGTGCCTACGGGATACAGACAGACAGACATACAGACACCTTCGTAAAAATCGTTTTTCTGACTCATGCGGTCTCAAAACGTGGAGATTTGGTGCAAACCGACTGAAAGTCAAATTTTACATAAAACCAATACCGGATCTTTTTCTTTCGAAACGCACGCTAGGTTGCCACAACCGAGTAATTATTTTCAATATATATTTCGACAACTTGAGCGTGTTCGACTGTCGTGTACTATACAGCATGGCGAAAATCTCCCAAGACCAACCTTTCTAACAGGCTATCAATTAGAACGATGCGACCTCTAGGAAAAAAAGTTACGAGGCAGAAATAGTAATTCAATGAATTCGGTGTAGCAGTAACAGTTCATGTTTTTCTATGCCAGAGCAAACTCAATTTAGGCAGGAGTTTTGCCCCTCATAACGGGTATCATTCCTGCGCTAATAGTAAACCAGTATAAATCTAACCATTGGCTGAACACTTAAGACGGTATTTAACAAGTAATGAATAAATGGGTATCAGTAGCAAACCAGTATCACGCTAACCGTTAGCGAGATTTATGCTTCGGTATTCCGCCAGTAGTGACAATCACTACTGGACCAGTTGTAAACCAGTATGAAACCAAGGTCTGGCGGAACTCTTGTGTCGGTTTTCTACCAGTAGTGATAATCAGTACTGGGCCAGCTGAACACCAGTACTATGCTTAAGATTTTTTCAAGCAGAGGTAATAAAGAATTCATACACGGAGCGTGGGGCTCATCTGAGTCCTACATGGTTATATTACATGGTACATGGGTTATAGGTAATCACACCGTGTCTCTGCTTTCTCCTGTTTGGCCTGCTTGGTTACCGATGTTTTTTATAAGGTAGCAGAGGTAGCACCGTGGTATCACGGGTAAAAATATTTGGTCTTGATTTTGTCTTGGGTAAAGACCAATCCAAGACAATTCCAAGTCATTCTGTATGTCTAGCTCGTGAGACGGAACCATACTATTCTTGATGTCTTAGGACGAATATTTTTGACCTGAAGACAAAAATTCATGCCTTGAGGGTCATCACTAATCCGCTTCAAACTTGATAGAATGTTTATATTATTTATCTTCATGGTATTTATTGTTTATGTGTTAGTAATTTCATTTATCTGCAATATTTATGTTGTTTGGATGGTGAATCTAAAAACGATGTCCATTTTTGCCTATCTCCAACAGTTCACTAGATACTTCTAGAAAATTACAGTTTTAATCTTTTCATCAAAAATTTTATATGCCTGCAGTTGTTGAGCCAGACAGGTTCCGAATTACTTATTTAAAAATTATTTATTACAAAATTAAAAGTTTTATCGGTTGTAAAATTTTAATCCTCAGCAGATGTCAACTGCTTGTTCCTGACCTAGCTACCTGATTCCTGGAAATGGCAGGCCCTGCCGGTGGGGTCCATAGTTTATAGAGGTCGGAGTATAATGGACAATATAATTTACAAACAAAAACTTCTTTACTTTTGATCCTGGCAAATGTTAAAACCACAAATTGGCAATATAATTTTCTTTAAGAGCAATTCGGTTTATTTATCAGGACTTACACTTCTTGTCTTGAAACAAGTCAACCTGGTCTTGCTTTGGCACAGTCAACAGTCATAAATGCAAGCAAAGTCTGTATATCTCCAATGTCTAGCTGGTGAGATGGAACCAGACATCATCGTCCTAAAGACATATTGAAGACATTCAAGACAAAATCAAGACCAAATATTTTTACCCGCGCTGTATGGACCCTCGCGCTTTGCTTCGCATTCAGGCTTCCCTTATGAATGGTTAGTAGTTAGGAACAACTATGGCTCCCCAGACGGCTTCCCCCACTCCTCGGCTATTTACCCAGACGTCTGGCGCCTACGCCCGCTCCCGCGCTGTGTGTCTGGGCCTCGTCTCGCTGCTCGCTCGTGTTTGCTCAAGTCTAGGAATGATAGATAAGGAATATATAGATAATAGAGGGAATTTCCAGGAAGTGTATACAGGTGTAGGGTTGCTACAGATTCGGAAAGATTGTGTGACGCAATATACTAAAATCTGTCCTAATGGTTTCTAAATCTACACTAATGTTGAAACGAATAATTAAATTTCATAAATCTTTTGATGATTTTAATTGAAAATAAAAAGTAGGATATAAATTTAGTATTGAAAATTTAGATCTAGTTTATTTTTAATACGGTGAGGATGAGGATAAATGAGTGAAACACATACACAATATATAAAGTATAAAATGTTTTTATTAAAATACTCAAATATGTACAATGTAAATAACAATAAAAAATAAGAGTAAAAGAGAGAGAGAGAGAGAGAGGCCGAATTTACACATTTTCAGGAAAAATAGAGTCGTAAGGTGGAGGTGGATCGAAAGGAAAATCATTATAAATGGGTAAAGTTGGGACGGGACTAGGTTCAGGAACAAATATACTACTGGATGTGGAGGGAAGTGACTCGTCTATGTCTGGCTGGAAAAGTTGTGGTGGCTCTACAGGAGAGGAAGACCTTACGAGTCCAGAAGTTGATTTTTGGATATAGGGGTGTGTTCTAAGTTGACTGCGTCTTTCAGTTCGTACTAGCTGAGCTGGTGTCAAACTCGTTGAATTTGCCCATGCTATGTCATCATCGCTGTCAAATATGATGCTCGAGCAATCACTAATATCCTCATCGTCGCCCAGACAAGGAGAGTGATGCGTGATGTGAGTCTTATCACTGCAATCTGTAAAATAAAAATAAGATTGAAATCGCTGCCATTTATCAATATAATTAATTCATGCATACCTTTTTGAACTCTAGACATATGAATCATAGCAGCTTCAGGGTGGCGAATACCGAATATAATAAATAAATAATTAAAAACAGTTATATTTATTCAGATTTGTATCCGTAGGGTAAAGAATCATAATTATCTATCCTACGCCTTTTCATGTTCGATACCCTACAGATTTTTGTCTCATTACGTGTTACTACCTGATCGAATCGAGTGGTTCGAATACTGCGAGAGTTTATTCGAATAGCTTCACTTTCAGAGACTACAAGATCTCGAACAGAGTTGAAATTGATGAGTTGTGAGTTATCGAAATTTAGCGTGATACCTTTAGCTTTACATACAGCAGACTCGCTGCCATCTGCCGCACGAGCTATATATGCATAAAATTTCGGCCCACCTGAAACGAAGGAGTGTATGTAGGCACCTTCTCCATAATCTTTTTCCAACTCATCGGTCAAGTCGCCCAAAAGTGAACCTACAAGTGGAGTGTACTCATCAGCGGTTCCGCGAGTGACATATATGCACGAATCTGTGTCATAATATAAGACACGACGATCTAACTGTTCCAAATATTCGTACAGTTTCAATCGTGCCTGAGCAGTGGTGTACGCTGCAATGACTACGTTTGTATTAGGTGCTGGGATAGTGGCTTCTTTCCTGTACACCCAAGAAACGTACAACATGCTTTGATTTGCAGGCATGACATCTTTAACCTCGATTTCTGGGTTAGAAAGGAGACGTAATAATTTCTCTCGCGTCCGTACAATTTCTGTTTGCGGTAAATTATTACGTTGTCCAAATTTACCCCAGAAGGAGTTAAGACACAGTTTTGCAACGGAACGCAACCCCGGATTTTTTATAATTTTTTCACGATCAAGCTTAATACCCTCCGCCAACTCATATGAACGAATATATTCGAGCTTTGAAACTTCATCAATACAGTATGATGGCCAACCACTTGCCTCCTGTTTGATCTTTAAGAACATATTAATATATCCTGCAAAAAGACCGCCCGTGTGCGTGATTGGATCATACTGTACTACGTCATATTGCCATATTTCTGAAATATCGACAATTTTGTAACCCAATTGCACAGCTTTTTTCAACTCATCAGAAACCCATGTACCTTCCAACACACGCTGTGACTCATCTTCATGCGAACACTCTCCCTGTTCAAGAGTTTCACAACGTGTGCGACAGAGAGAAAACATGAGTTTATCGTGTAAACGAACCGGCAAAAGAGGATGATAAAGTTTCCGTGGTGGTAAAACTGTACAAAGTACTAAACCTTCGACCTTTGTAAGATCAAAATCAGGACTTGTAAATTTCTTACAATCTTCTGACCCTACATATACGGTTGGATGACCTACAGGGAATTTTCCGACTTTCGAGATGTACGGATACAGAGAACAAACATCTTTGTACTCGATGATCTCCCCGTCTTTCACTTCGTAAAAGCATTTCGTATTCCCTGTACGCCCACCGTAAAATGCATCGCGAGGGTTTAATACTTTATTAGTTTTTAATAAAGGATGGTTTTTTAAAAAATCTTTGAGGTTGCTGTCCGTATTTTTGAGGCGATTGAACTCACATTCCCATATCTCTGTGAGTTCATAACCGTATCTTTTTATTTTATCCGACCGCGCGCGTGTCTTTTCGTATCGATCATTCATGGCCTTCTTGAAGACGATGCTCTCGAGCTCTACCAGCGTGACGAATAACAATATCAAGATCGCGCTCCATAGATAAGAGCCATTTAATGCCAACCCTGGATTGGGTATCACCCCACCTATAACCACCTCTCGGAATTATCCCAATCATATTATCTCGCAAGAAATGCTTCCGAAAGAATCGATTGCAAGCCGATGCAATCGTAGGGGCCTCTGTAAAAGGACAAACATTTCCACATTCGAGAAATATTTTGCGAAACGCAATACATGCACAACGTAAAATATCGACGTCGTTCTTACAATACGAAACAAGCTCTTCCCGAAAATTAAATTCATATTCTGGATCACTACTTTTCTCCTCGTACCAATTTAAAAATTCTTTCCTAGCTTTTTTCGACATTGTACCCGGAGAATAAAATTTAATTGCTGGAAGTGGTCCACAATAATTTTTATTTTCCGGTGTATTGAAGAGATGTGGAAATGTTCCTTTTTTTTCGCCTATTCCTTCTAACCCAAACGATGCCGGAAGTGCGCTAAGAGGTAACTGAAAGTAATTTAAACTATCTATAAAGGTGGTGTGATTAACGCGCATTGAGATTATTTTAGTACCTGATAAAATGAGATCCGGATCTGTTTTTTGACAATTTTCATGTTCTGTTAAATGCTTAAGGATGAACTGCGCGTCAAAACCTTTAGAGTTATGTGCTATACAAATTATTTTTTTAAATTTTACTATCGGACGAAGAGTGAAATCTACAAAGTCACGTACGGGATTGTCACCATCAAACACAAATTCGCGAATCAACCCACAGTGTTCACAAGGTTTCTTGATATCCTGTTCAGTGATACACCATGAGCAGACCTGCTGAGCTACGCAGAGATTAACTACATGTTCGTTAACCGAATCGGCTCCCTCGACTGTTTTGTTCTGCTGGGTTTCAAAATCATAGAAAATAAATATGACTGGGTCATTAGTTTTATTTGCCCCTGATTCGCGACTTATGGGTTTCATGTAGCATTCATGATTAAATTCACGAGTGCATCCACATGTCCTACAAAAAGAAAAACCACACTTGTGGTTTTTATCCTTCGATAGGTCGACCAGTCGCGAGCACACATCACAAATTCTTATTACCTCACAAACACTTTTTACAGAGGAATAAGAATTACTTTTTTTATGATGATTGAAACAATCCTCACTAAAAAAGAGACGCAAGCATTCTTCATACTTACGGCCTGCGATATGTGCTTCATCAAGGGCTTTTTCACATTCCGGTTGCGAAAAACATGCCCCACATTTTTGCGAGCATCTATGACTAGTCATATTTTGGTAACCTTTGTTACAAGGTATACAAAAATTACGATTAGCAGCCGCACCCGGCAAGTTTAAAATTGTATGATAATGACGACTGTCGCTATCATACAATAAATGTACACTATGCAGAGGAATTTGACCTACCTCGATAAAATACCGTGTGCCATCGAAAAAAGGTGGATATGAGCCATCAGCGAAAGTTTTAAAATCAAAAACGATAATGGCAATTTGTTCGCACATGAGGTATTTTTGAAATTTATCAATTTCAAAAAAAACCACATCCTTCAGGCGGTATTTCCACAAGTGCATTACGCATCAAATCTCGTGCTAATACCGTCTGAAGCATGGAATTTTGTCTACGAACAGCATGCCATTTTGCATTTTTTTCCCCATTTCTTAATTGACCCCGTTCCCGATAAATTTTACCCGAAACAATCGCCCGAGGGAGACATAAGTTATCGCGGTTCTCTATCGTTAAAATGGATCTTTTTTTGACTGCATTACTGGCTAGAACTCCCCAAGCGCCGCCCGTAGGATTGCGTACACAATCAATGGTCATCTTGAAACTATCATCTATCCGAAACTCTGCGACACTCTGTGTGACCATGAAAATTAAATTCCAGAGGTCTTCAAACTGACAATCACGTACGTAACGAAAAGATAACGCTGCGTCGTCTTGTGTAAAACTGTCCGCGATGAATTTAATACTGATAAAATCGAGAGGGGCATAAGGTGTTATTAAATATTGAAAGAGCTCTTTAACCGCAGATTCGAGCCACTCGATAGGGCAAACTGTTTCATCCGGATTATACCGGAAACGCAACTCTATCTCCGTACCATCTAGTTTAAAACGCGGGTAATGTTTCGACCCTTTGCTTATAATTACAAATTTAGAATTTTCCGGCATTCCACCACCCTGATTTGAAAGACTACTATGATCACTTGTTTCGTGGTCCTCAAGCGTGTGATTATTATCATCATTATTTGCCTCTTGATGATCATCATCATCATTATTCAAGCGACGTTTTTTCCGTCCTCCCCCTCGTTGATTATGCATACTTGTAGAGGGATTGACTTCTAAATGCAGAATATATATATATATATATATATATATATATTCGGTTTCGGTTTCGATTCCCTTGGAATAGAACCGAAGGGCTTATGACAAAGCCACCGAACGCGTCCTCGGGTTGCGGATAGAGGGTCCCCGTACCAAGGGTTTCTGCTGAATATGGGTACAATAATTAATAAGCAGTCGCGGACAATTGTTCAGGGATGGTCCCGAAGGAATAACCCCTAAGCGAAGGTGTGCGAACCGTGCCGAAAGCTGCATGGCACCTGGGTAAGGTGTCTTTAACGGTGACCCTGGGATATCGGGCGATGTCTCAGAGTAATAGCCTTATCCTTGCACGCGGGGCTCTACAAGGATGGACGAACCCTTTCCCTAGCTGCTCGTGGGAACAACAATGAAACCAAAAAACCACCAAAATGTTGTAGATGCGGTTCAAAACGATCGAACGCGCAGAGCACCCGACAATGGATCGGCAAACAATGCCGATCATCCTAGAGTTCGGGGTGCTGAAAATAATTTAGATGGAAACACAACGACGAACCGGCGAAACGCCCACATTGAGTGGACGGATCAACTTAAGAATGATGTGTTAGACTGCTACGATGCCAGTATTATCCCTGTTCGTGGAGGCTTTATGGCGCGTATGCATACTCTGTGGTGCCAGAAACACCCAGAGCTTCAACACGTTTCGCATCAGTCTTTGCGAAATCAAGCCGACTACCTCCGCAAAAATGGATATGTACGCGGAGCGCTTCCTCAACCGCTGCTTGAACAAGCTGCAGACGAAGATGAAACGACATTAAGACCAACCGCAGAAAGTAGGCACCTTCTTGAAGATGATGGCAATTTCAGTACAAGGAGGAACATCAACATGCAAGTTCCTCTTAAGCCCCAAGATCTGGCTGAAATGGATGCCTCCCTTTGTGGAGATATCTCGCAAGAGTCCGACCTCTGGACCATCAATTGCTCAGTTTATGGTGCTGCGAGAGCTTTGGCTGATTCAAATCGAAGGCTCAAACCGACGATGGATCAAAAGACAAGAAGACGCTTGCATCAACTGAACAAGAAAATTGGATGGGCAAGACAGAATGCGTCCCGTGTTCAATGTGTGATTGACTACATAACATCTGGTAGACCGTTCACGGAAAGGGTTCGAAAGTTCGCCCAAGAACTAAGGACCTTGAATCACACACTAAACAAGTCAAAGCTGCTGACAATCAAGCAACATATTGTTGACAAAATAAGGCTGTTATCTGACGCAAGGAGGAGGATACAGAAGAGGGAGAGATGGATCAGAGAGAATCAACAGTTTCTCGCTGACCCATCGCGCCTCTTCAGTGATCCCCCTGTTTTTGTAAAAAATCCTCCCAAGCCCAAGGAGGTAGAGACTTTTTGGAGAGAGGTGTACAAGATCCCGAAAACACTAGAGTTGAAGGAAGATACTGACAATATCATCCGCTTCAAGGAGTTTTGCGACAGCCTCATAAAATCTGAGGAGGAGTGCCCATCAGTCACTGCCGAAGAGGTGAAAAAAGCACTTAGAGGCACGAAGAACTTTTCCGGTGCTGGACCAGATTGTATCAAGAACTTTTGGTGGAAGAAGTTTACTTCTACACACCAACATTTGGCCCGCATATTCACCTCATATTTAAAGTCGGAGATGCCCATTCCGCAGTGGCTAGTGTTAGGACGCACTATACTCCTACCGAAAAAAGGCGACTTGTCCAAACCAGAGAATTACAGGCCAATAACTTGTTTGAACACACTGTGTAAGATTTTTACAGCTATCCTAAACAACAGGATTGTTCGACGAATTGAGCCTGTATGGCGAGAGATGTACGAACAACGTGGCTCGAAAAAAGGTGTAGCAGGCTGTCGAGAGAACCTGCTGATTGACAGGTGTGTCTGTAAAGACGCTACAGTCCATCAGCGCGTCCTGTCAATGGCCTGGATTGACTACCGGAAAGCTTTTGATTCAACCTCTCATAGACTTATCATCTGTCTGTTGGAAAGCTTGAAGGTACATCCACACATAGTGAGATGCATAGAGAGATTGATGCCTCTTTGGAAAACTAGATTTACCATCTCATCTAGGAATTATCGTCTGACGACGAACAACGTCACCTTCCAGAGGGGCGTCTTTCAAGGGGATAGTATGAGCCCTTTGCTTTTTTGCATCACACTTTTGCCTCTATCTCTTGCACTACGAAATTCTCCTGGATACCTCTGTGGCGACACTAATCAGCGTGAGCATAAGGTCACTCATGTATTCTATATGGATGACCTGAAGATCTATGCCGCTGGTAAAAGCAGACTTCAAACTGCTTTAAATATCGTCAAGAACTACACAGGAGAGATTGGGATGGACTTTGGTTTGGACAAGTGTGCCAAAATTCATTTGAAGAAAGGAAAGATTACTGGCGTTCCCAAGGACCCTGAGCTTGTGGATATAAGTGTTATTAGACATCTTAACACTGGAGAGACCTATACATACCTGGGCGTGCCTCAAAGCCGCATTCAGGACGTAACATCAGTGAAGGAGTCTCTCCGAAGCAGATACAAGCATCTTCTTCGACAGATTTGGTCTTCCAATCTGTCGGCGTTGAACAAGGTATCTGCGACTAACATGCTTGCCGTCCCGGTTCTACTCTACTCGTTTGGGGTGGTTCAATGGACGAAGAACGAGCTTAAGGCCCTTGATGTCACCACGCGTAAGATCATGCATATGCATAAAAGCTTGCATATCAATTCGTCAGTTCCGCGATTATACATTTCACGCCAGCAAGGCGGACGCGGACTTCTGAATCTCCAGTGTCTTCATAACCGAATTGTTTTGAGTACAGCTTACATCGTTGCGAATGGCAGAGATCCTCTCCTAAAGATGGTCAGAAACCACGAGATGATTGGCGAAGGGGCGTTCCTTTACAAAGCCGCGGAGCAAGCTGCTGAGACCCTTGGCCTGAATTTTAACATCAGAAGTGAGGAAAGTGCATTACTCCATCTAGATGCTTCACGTCTAAAAGCCGAAGTAAAGAAAGCAGAGGTTGGAAAATTTCACCAAGAGCTACTCGACAAGCAAATGCACGGAAACTTTCACAGAAATGTAGAAAAACAGTCCTTGTCGAAGGAGCAAACTTTTGCTTTCCTCAAATCATCAGGGCTCAATTCAGGTACAGAGGGCTTTATTTTCGCATGCCAGGACGGTGTAATCTCCACCTTAGCATACCGCGCCCGCATTTTATGTCAAGAAGTTCCCAGTGATAGGTGCAGAGCGTGTCATGCACACGCTGAGTACCTAGAACATATACTATCGGGGTGTCCGACCCACGCAGGAACAACGTATATCTATAGACATAATGCGGCCCTAAGAGTACTTTATTACCACCTTTGTCGCTCTTACGGTGTTGGTCGCGACCCTGCCCTGCCGAACGCTCCAAGGGATATAGAGTCAATTGTCCGAAACGAGAAGTGCCAGATTTTCTGGAACTATGATTTTCGGGCAGCAGTCTCCGTTGCGCACTCGAGGCCTGACATTGTTCTCCAAGACTTCGAGAAACGAACTATATTCGTGATCGAATTCTCGGCTCCATCCGAATACAACATCACTGCAAAGGAGAAAGAAAAAGAGGAGAGATATCAAGACCTTAAAAGAGAGCTGCTTCGACTGTACCCAAAATATTCGGTACGAGTGATTGTTCTTGTGATAGGTGCTCTCGGAGGTGTGAAATTATCGCTGGTTCGTAACCTTAAAGCCATACCCGCGTGCCAAAAATATGCCAAGGCTCTTGCGAGATGGATGCAGAAAGCTGTCATCCTTGGGTCGCTTCGTGTCCTCAAGACACACGAGGGTTTCGCCGGCCTGTCGTTGTGATTTCGTCGTGCCCTGTGACCACCCATCTCACGGATGTGAGACGTGGCCATAGGTGTATTTTACCGCGGTTCTACTGGGGGCCATTGACATTTTTTC
>CAKNXH010061497.1:76202-91555 GCA_932178445.1 Andricus quercusramuli
GGCTTCAATTACAACAAAAATTCGATCTCGTTTGTTCCTATTTGGAGGATCGTGGCAGCTACAATAACTCCAACCTCCGTTCTTCACCGATGAAAATTGGCCGTTATAACTTGTTTTTCACAACTTCGTACAATGCAAAAGCTATTTTAATCGAAAAGATTATACAAAATGCAGCAACGACAACAGCAGACACACCAGCAGCTAGCGAAACACAAGGAAAAAATGAAAAACTCTATGTCCCCGGAATTGTTCTTCAAGCACCTACATTCCAAGGCCTCGTTAACACTGTTATCTGCATTGATGAACACATCAGAAGTATGGAACGGGTTTCATCGAATGTCAAGCTCTGCAAGGATATTTTCGTGGAAGAGTTGAGTGCTTATTTTTTGGCAGAGAAAATACACAGGCCATCCAGTGAATTTGTGCGTCAAATTGTCAATGTTAAATTTGACTTTTTTAAGCAGCAACTGAAGACCAAATTGTCAGCAGGGTTTGTAAATTCACATTTTGAAATTGTGTTTGGCGAAATAACGTGTATTTTAAATACTCAAATTACAAACGAAGTGAAAGATAATCTGTGTAAAATGTTAAAAAAGGACTGATGACAGTCAAAAAGTTTTTTTCGTACCTTCTGTCCACATATTTAATTTTAAAATATGTCTGTCATATGTTTATGATAATACCTTGTAGAATTTTTTTTTCATATTTAAACAATAACTTGGGCAAAATTTCAACGATAAATTGTATGATTTTCAATGTTAAAAAATGTGAGTCTTGATTTAATGTTACCAATCACAAGTATGTGTATATGTGTATATCCCTCTCCGTGTGTGTGTGTGTGTGTTTGTAGTAGTAGTAGTATGTGAGAGAGCATGTGTATGCATTTAAATGGAGATATAACAAGAGTTTATTATACAAATTTTGAAACTGTTATCTGTAACCATTTTTCTGAAACTGAAATAAAACATTCTTTCATCTAATATGATATTTTTTTATTTTCCTAAACCCTCCTTGCGTGCGAGAGTATATGAGATAAAAATATCCCAACTCCGGTAAGATAAGATAGCATCTTGCTATGGGAACTCGAGAGCAGGTTGTAAAGGCTTTTAGTTGTTCAAATTGAAAAGTGTTTGACTGATTAAAACCACCATAAACTCTACACTCACTTCTCTCCATATTTCTGTTATTTTCGTGAGATATTAAGTGTTTGAGACAAATAGCAATTATATTTTAACAGCATTGGCCGGCGCGGGTGGGCCAACGCGTGAGATCGCCTGACGATAAGCTAATACAGGCGATCCGGGAACGCGGCTGCCGGGAACTAGCTGATTTTCGGCATGCGAACCAGGCTCTAATAAGCTTAAAAAGCCTGGTCCGTGCGCGGAACTGGAAAAGCTTATATAGGTTCGTGGCGTGGAACCGAAAAAGCTTATATAGGTTCCACACCGACCGCGCTTACAAGCTAATTAGTTTTCAGAAAATACTTTTTGAAGTATCAATTTCAAATAATAACATTAATTCATTGATTAATAATTTAGTTTGATTTATTTATAAGTTAATTTATTAATTAAAAATTGAAAAATTATTCATTTTTTAATTTTGATTTCAATTAATTTTTAATTAATTAATTGAATAATAAAAAATAATTTTTAAGTTTGATTAGGTTCTTAGTCTAATTTTTAGTTTAATTTTAATCAATTTAATAATTGATTGTTTAATTAATAATTTAATTATTAAATTATTAATTATGTTATTTTACTACAAATAATGAACTATAGTGAATTATATATCAGTATTGAAAATGGACCATCGTTGGCAACATCCTTTCACTGCTATGGTTTGCGGACCAAGTGGATGCGGGAAAACCTGTTTTGTCAAAAAATTCTTAAGCCACATCGATGTCATGTGTGATACACATTTTGAACGTATTCTTTTTTACTATTCTGAATGGCAGTCGGGTTATTCTGACTACGGTAAACTCATAGAATTTAGAGAAGGATTACCGCAACCGACTGATTATTCTAGCGATAATGACCGTCCTAAACTCATAATTATCGATGATCTTATGCGTGAATCTTCAAACAATACAATTGTAGATCTTTTCACTAAAGGCAGTCACCACAAAAATCTTAGTGTTATCTTTATCTCGCAAAATTTATTTCATCAGGGACATGGACAAAGGGATATATCACTCAATACGAATTATATTGTTGTTTTTAAAAATCCTCGAGACCGAGCTCAATTTCAACATCTTGCTCGACAAATATATCCAGAAAATCCTCGTTTTTTACAGGAAGCCTATCAGGATGCGACATCTAAACCTCATGGTTATCTTCTTCTAGATTTAAAACAGTCTACACCCGATAATTGTCGTTTTAGAACAAATATTTTTCCAACAGACGGGTTTTCATATGTGTACATACCTGTCAAAAATATAAAAGGAGGTGGTCGAGTTGATCAGATACCAGTTGTACGTCTGTAATGGCTTCGAGTGCACGTAAACACATTGGTGAAAAAAACACGGCAGCGTTGCATGCACTCTGCCGCCTCGATCGTAATCAACGAAAAGCGATTCTGAGCACAGCTGATGCAAAACTAGTAAAATGTATATGCGAGTGCGCTTTGAATATTTTGGCAGGAAATATACCTTTGAAAGCACATGAAAAACACAAGTTAAAAAAGCATAAACATACTTTAAGAAAATTGGCAGCATCGAGGGGTACTTGGAAAAATAAAAAACGCTTTATCATTCAGAAGGGTGGATTTTTACCATTATTACTCGCACCGGTTATCGGTAGTCTGCTCTCAAATATTTTCAGCTCAGCTAATTCACGAGAGTAAGAATCCCTTTTCCATTTAGTTAAAAATTATGGAACATTCGAGAAAGATGGTTTTGGTGCCAACCGAGCAGGTAGAAAAATTTCTACAACAAGGTTTCGGCTCAGAGACTAATACTGGAAATACAAAAGCGCACGCTTCTTCGATGAAACCTGTAGATAACATCTTCTCTAGTGCTAACTACAAAGTTCCCAATTTGAAGAATACGACCCAAACGCCAGGTAATATTATGACCAGACTCGATGCTGAAATGAGCCAAATATTAAATTCACCATTCTTGAAAGATGAGCGTGAAAAATGGAAAATGTATCAACAAGTTTTACAAAAATTTTTATTTTTCACCCAGGAAACATGGAAGCATAAAAAACCGAATAAAGAGCAGGATAATCAAAGAGATAAAAAAATAGGTTTTGCGAATAATAGTAATGATAATGATGATGATGAGGGGGAAGATTATTTTAAAAATATTGATAATATTATTGCAACTATTCCAAAAACTTTTAAAAATAAAGGAATTGCTTTAATCCAACGACTTTGTGAACCAGATTTACGAAAACGTGTAAAATGGGATTCACATGGTTCTCTCTTTATAGATGGTAAATCTGTAAAAAATGCAAATATTAGTGATCTAATAAACGATGCATTGAGGTTGAGAAAAAAGGTGAAACCGGCGGGGCGAGACCAGTTTGCCATGATCCTTCGTGAAATCGGCATGTCTAGAGAGATTATCGGAAATAGAGAATACTGGAAAGAAAATATTATCTCTCCGAGAGAGACAGGTAGTCGGCGTAGTCCCAAACAATCGTCTGGACTTTATGACTCACTAATGACAGAAGACGACGAAGGCAGTATTAGTGGTAACGATCTATACACAAGTATTACTGAAACTCCAGGTAGAAGTAGGAAGCGAGCAACACCTGGTAGTACAGGGTCGGTTAAATCTCAACGGAGGAAAAGAAGTAGTAATCAGTGGAAAACTTTGTTTCTAAAATCATGAAATTGTTAGAAGAAATTTATTTTGACCCATCCCATGAAGCCTCTTACGCTGGGATTGAGAAACTCGCAAAAGCTGTGCGTGGAAGAGTCTCACGTGCAAAAGTGGTTGAGTGGTTAAAATCTCAAGATTCATATAATCTACACGTACCTATTCATCGACGTTTCAGAAGAATAAATTATGATATATCAAATATAGATGATTTATGGGAAGCAGATTTAGTTGATTTGAAGCATTTAAAAGATTCAAACGATGGATACTTGTATCTACTGGTGGTGATTGACGTGCTGAGTAAATACGTTTGGGTTGAGCCTCTTAAAGATAAATCTATGAATGAAGTGAGAAGGGCTTTTGAGTGTATTCTCGAGAAAAGTGGAAAGCGATCTCCCATCTGCCTTCAGAGCGATAGAGGAAAAGAATTTCTCGGTGTAGGTTTTCAAAATTTTTTATCACAGCGGGGTATAAGATTTCGTGCTGTACGTGATCCAAATGTTAAGGCTGCTGTAGTCGAGCGATTTAATCGCACACTGAAAGAACGTATGTGGCGTTATTTTACTCATAGTAATACTCATCGTTACATTGATGTTTTGCAACAACTTGTACAGGGCTATAATAACGCACGACATTCCAGTATAGGAATGCGACCATCAGAGGTGACTTTGGAAAACGCAGCACACGCACGATTAAATATTCAAAGAAAGTACGGTAGAAAAGCCTTGCGTGGTAAAAAGCCTAAATATAAGGTCTCTGATTACGTACGAATCAGTAGAGAGAAAGGCGTCTTTGCGAAAGGTTATGAAGCTGGATGGACAGAAGAGATTTTTAAGATAAAAAGAGTAATAACGGGTCGTAGACAAATTCCATACGTTTACGAGTTACAAGATTTGGCTGGTGAGAATATAGACGGGGTTTTTTACGAGAGAGAACTTTCGGGTGTGAAGAAAGATACTGATATCAATGAGACAGAATTTATAATTGAACGAGTGATACGTAGTAAGGGGAAAGGTTCCAAAAAACAGTTACTTGTCAAGTGGATGGGCTATTCTGACAAATTCAATTCTTGGATACAAGCCAGTGATTTAAAAAATTTACAATGAATAACAATCAATTTCACCTTATTTTACCGAGCAATAGCAGTATGAAGTATTTTCCACATAATACTACGACACGCTTTACCACACAATTGCCGCACGAAATTCGTTTACAGGGTAGTTGGGTTGTTGGTCTTACAGAAATTCAATTTCCAAGAACATTTCTTCATGTAAGACACAATTTGCCTGATCAAATGGAAAATTGCATAGCTCTAATGACGAATGTGGCAAGTAGTAGTAGTAGTAGTAGTAGTATCGTTGAAGAGAAAAATGAAGAAAACTATGAGAGAAAAATGAAAGAAGCGAAAATTGACGGTGAAGATTTACTTTTTAAATACTCGCTTCCTTATGTTCTTAAAAGGGACGCCGAGTTGTCTGAGCTTAATGACAATGCTATTAGAGATAAATACACAGCAGGTATGTTGACTGGTAAATGGTTAAGCCCTATTGTCTCCGAGTTTCGACCTGGTGTGTACCCACAGGTAAACGATCTCGTCCGAGCGATAAACCAGACCCCGATTGCTCGAGAACACGTAGGCTTAGTTTTCCAAAAAGACAAAGATTGCTATGTCAGAGTTGAAAAAATTTGTCAAGAGGATTGTGATATGAAAGGTCGTCATTTTCTTGCAATAAGTGAAAAAGTATCTCGCATACTTGGATTTGAACCACAACAATTAATATCAGATAATTCTCATTATGCTAATCACCCTCCAAGTCTGGCTCGTGGTTTACCTGAGAAAATGTTTGTTTATTGCGATATTTGCGAACCTCATATTACAGGCGATGTGCAAACACCGCTTTTACGTATTATTCCTGTTGACACTCGAAACTACATTTTTGCATCCACGCAAGTTACTCAGTTTTCCTCTCCGAATTTCATTTCTCTTCTTCATACTCAATTTCGCACGATAGAAATAGATATAAGAGATCATGCTGGACTTCCTATACCATTCGAGTTTGGCACTCTGACAGTGACACTTCTATTTAAAAAAATTGATTAGAGAAGGGAAGAAGAAGAAGTAGAAATTATATAATCTAGTAATAATGAGTTATTACGTAGATTACTACACAACACAAGTAGGTGGAGGGGGAATATCAAAAGTTTATGTCGGATCGTCCTATCAGAGAGGTCATGGAATCGGAAGCTTTCTAGGTGGGCTTTTTCGACGTGTATTACCGATATTAGCGCGAGGTGCGCGTACAGTTGGAAAGGAGGCACTTCGAACAGGTGTCAATGTTTTAAATGATGTCGATAGGAAAGTACCACTCAAGCAGGCATTCAACTCTCGTATTAATGAATCTGGTCGAAAATTGAAAAGAAAAGCTTTAGATAAAATTGATAATCTTATGAGTGGATCAGGTTATAAATTTGATGTAAAAAATTTCGGACCTCAGTTGTCCGGTGATCGTGGTCTTGGGAGTGTCATTGAGGTTAGAAAAGGGCTTAAATGGAAAAAAAATGTTAAGAGAGTTAATACAACACGTAAATCAAAGAAGAAGAAGAAGAAAGGCGTGAAAAATACGAAATCTAAAAAGAGAATAAATAGTAGTAATAAAAAGAAAAAAAGGAAAACACAGAAGAAGCAAAAGCGTAAATCTAGCGCAGGAAAAAATCGTTCAATTTCCGACATTTTTGGCGACTAATAAGTATATTATTATATGATGTCATTTTTACACTCACATTCTAGCGAGTGTTTGAAAACCGAATTAGATCTTTTTTCTCTTCCACCTACTCAGACATCTATTGAGAGTTCGCAATGCGTCCATTACAAGCCCGTTTCATCGCTGACCGACGATTCACCGATAGAGTTTGTCATTCCAGGCCACGGCGAAGAATACATAGATCTCGCTCATACAATGCTCAGTATACGCGTCAAGCTGGAAGCACCGACAGAAACTTCTGCAAATGCAGCCGATCTGAAAAGTGTAACCGTGATAAACAACTTACTTCATTCGATGCTCAATCAGGTGGACGTATATTTCAATCAAAAACTCGTTTCTCCTCCAAACAATGCATATGCGTACAGAGCCTACCAGGAAACATTGCTCAATTACGGACCAGCAGCAAAAAAGAGCCATCTGACTTCCGCTCTCTGGTGTGTAGATACTGCAGGAAAAATGGAAGATTTGTCCAGCGAAGATACAGGCTTCGATACCCGTCGAGATTATTTTGGTGCTGGCAAAACAATAGATCTAATCGGTCATCTGCATTGCGACATTTTCAATCAAAACAAATTTCTTCTCAACGGAGTCGAGATGCGTCTTCGACTCGTACGTACAAAAGATGCTTTTTGCCTAATGGATCCTGTCAAGACATGCAGTTTACACATTTTGGAAGCGTCCCTCCTTGTTCGTCGTTCAAAAATAAGTCCCGGAATTTTACTAGCACACGCAAAAGCTCTAGCACAAGGAACAGCAAAATATCCGATAACAAGAGTGGAGGTAAAAGCGCTCACTTTACACGGCGGCATTCACGGAGAAACTCTTGATAATGTTATTCTCGGACAGCTGCCTAAAAGAATAATTATCGGTTTCGTAGAGAACAGAGCTTTTAATGGGAATAGAGCACTTAATCCATTCAACTTTCAAAATTACAAGATTAATTTCTTATCTCTCTACGTCGATGGTACACAAATACCTTCGAAACCTCTGCAGACGGATTTTTCAAAAAATAAAATTTACGTTGATGCTTATCAGACTCTTTTCTCTGGCACTGGTATTCACTTTCTTAACGAGGGTAATGACATTGATAGAAACGATTACCCGGAAGGATTCTGCCTGTTTGCTTTTGATCTTACCCCTGATCTTTCTGCAAATTGTTATTCTCACTGGAATCTCGTAAAACATGGAAGTCTACGAATAGAGGTGCGTTTTGAAGAACCACTTGTCAACACAGTAAATTGTATCGTATATGCAGAATATGATAACGTTTTGCAAATTGACGCGTCTAGACAAGTTATTGTTGATTTTGGAGGATAATAAATCATTTTCACTACCGCCGCCGCCTTCATTTCTCGGAATTTTACATATCTGATATTCTAATGTACACCTGTGTTTACTTAGGACAGGTTTGGACAGGAAATGAGTTCATTTTTACACTTACGGTGTTATCTCTCAAAACGCAGCTGTGTAAACATTGTACGATGGTCTGAAAAATTGTCACTATGCGTTATCATATATACGTCTTTTTTTGAAACTCAGAGACCATCTTTCATTTTCTAAAAAGCAGCCTTACAAGTCGGTTCTTTCGTTACGTGGTTACTCGTTTGTGCGCGACACGCAACTCTTTGTCACCGCCGTCTTCTTCAAACGCATTATCAGGAAGACTTTAATTGTGCGAACAATATTATGGACTACGTGATTGATATTCAAGGCTTTCGCGATCTTGAAAATAAATTTATTGCAAAAGAAGTGGCTGTCATCGCAGTGGATCATAACTTTATCGGACATTGGATAGCAGCACCACCTTACCCTTTCTCGGATCTCTGTAGCGAGGCGAAACAACAAAATAACTGGCTCACCTGTTATTTTCATGGAATCGAGTGGTTTGAGGGAGATACTCCTATGAATTTTCTACATTCGAATCTTCGTGATGTCGCAAAATCAGCTGGTCAAATCTATACCCGTGGCCGGGAGAAAGCTGCGCTCTTGCAAAATATTATGAGTAGACAGATTATTAATCTGGAGGAATTAATCTCTCCAAGTAAAGATTACTGTTTTCATCACGGCGTGAAAAAAGGAACATTTTTTACATGTGCGGTCAATAACGCAACTAAACTAAAAATCTGGCTTAAAAGTCAAAGACGAGAAGATATAATACTCCGGGGTATCACACGTCAGAGTAAACTGAAAAAAAAGTCTGTTTTAAAATTGAAAATTATGAGACGGCGGTGACATCGAGGGCACTCGCTGACAACATACTAATTTCTGTTAAAAAAATCAATCAAACTGCGAGTGAGGTAGATAACCCTTTAACAGATTTGCCTCGAGTTTGTAGTCCTGAAAATAGAGATGGACAGCCTTCAGATTCTTCGAGCACTTCAAGCAATACCACGACATACGACTGGTGTACTCCCTGCGGATCGGATACCAAAGGTGTGGATGAGACCGGCTGCTTTGATTTTCAACACTGATCCACACAATAAAAACGGATCGCATTGGGTTGCGGTTTATATCGACCGAAATGGCCACGGAACGTACTTTGACAGCTATGGCCTACCGCCTCTTATTCCTCAACATCTTTATCGTCTGCGAGGAAACTGTACCCTATTCCGATGGAACACAGCAGAGTTACAAAGTTCCTCTTCGGACGTGTGCGGTCAGTTTTGTATTATGTTCTTGTATCATATGTGCAGTGGTTTTTCTTTGCGTGAATTTACCAGGCTTTTTAGCAAAAATCTGGTAGAAAATGATCACATTGCTGCGAATTTTTATAAAATGATTTTAAAAAAATATAAAATTAAGCCGAGCGTTTTGCACAAATCTGAAGACAGGTTTTAAGGTGGGGATTATAACAAGGGGGCTATCAATACACATCTTGAATCCTGTGTTCAATCTTGCTCTTCACAACTTGCTACTTTATATCTCACATAGTATACTTACATTTAATACAGCGTACTACGTGTTACTTTAAGAGTTTATCAAATATATTTTTGCGATATGTGTTTATTATTATCTATAAGTATTGAAGTATCTCTCTCTCTCTCTCTCTTTTTTTCATGCTGCGTCACTTGTATGTCTCTAGTTTTAAGTCTTATTGGAAATTCTTGTTTGGAAGAAAGAAAAGCGTTTTTGTGTGTCTGTGTGTGTGTGTGTGTGTGTGTGTGTAATTTTATTCAACGATGTAAAATTATATCCCTGCCTACGATGTGTAATAATCATAATCTTCATAATAATCGATAATTTTAAGTATATGTATTCTTTAGATGTAAAATATTTTTAATTTTCAACTTATCATAAACCGGTTTTACTAGTTGTAATTAGATGTAATTTTTTTTTTGAAAACTTGGTGAATAAATCTATTTCAATAGGTTTGAACATAACCCTAATCTATTTATTCATCTTCCTCTTCTTTTAGAAAATAAGTTTTATTATTTAACATTGAAATTTAATAATTAATTAATCAATTATTCGATTGATTAAATTAATTAAATTGATAAATCAATTATTATTATTATTTATTATTACTTATTATTATTTATTATTATTTATTATTGTTTATTATTATTTATTATTATTTAATATTGTTTATTATTTATTATTATTTATTATTGTTTATTATTTATTATTATTTATTATTATATTATTATTATTATTATTATTATTATTATTATTATTATTATTATTATTATTATTAATCAATCAATCATAATCAATCAATCAAATAGAATCATAGAAATTAAGTATCCCTTTCAGCACTAGTCTAGAATCTAAGAAGCCATAAGTACAGCCTTAAATATGACGCCATGCAGTCTACGAAACTCCATTCACTCTACTCAAGTTTACAAATCATTGAAATTTCATATTTTGTCAATCTACTCCTTATCTTCCAGTCCTAGAGTCCTAGACTATAAGCAAACACAAGCGTCGAGCGACGCAAGGCCCAACCAGCCGCCGGCTGGCGCCAGACGTCTGGGTAAATAGCCGAGGAGTGGGGGGAAGCCGTCTGGGGAGCCATAGTTGTTCCTAACTACTATGGTTTCTTCATGAAGCTGACTTTCACCTCGCCAGTTTGGTTCTTCCAAAAGTCTCTCTTCAGGGCCGCCCTCACCACTTTCTTCACCGTCATTACGTCTAGGTCAGGGATCTTCAACTCGGTGTGCAAAACGAGCTAGCGCACGTTCACCGCAGCTTCCCTGATATTATAAGCCAGCTTCTCTACTACATTACAACGCGCGCGGTACTGCAACGGTCGTGAACTCTAGCTACTATGTATTCGCCTTTTTCCCTGGGTAAAAGTTCCTGTGACGGTATCGGTAGCATCGCAGAACATATTGTAACAGCCCACAATCAGAGAAAGTCACAGTTGAACATTATTAAAGAGGCAGAGACTTTTGTTGCAGAAGTAAAAAAATACACGAAAGTTATCAAATTACTGCTGATTTCTTGCGAAGATTTAAAAAAATTCTGGAATATATAATAAGCAAGAAATGGAAAAAGCACCAGCCAAATTCTCGAAAATAAAGAAATAGTTTTCTCAAACTTTCTTAGAGAAACAATTTTTTTTCTCTGGCTTTTTTTCGTATCTTGTGTCGTTTTGGCAAAAATAGTTATTTTTTGTTATTGGGACGAAAGCAAATTCTCTCTTCTCTTCAAAAGGCGCGGTTGCAGCGCAGACTATCGTGGAATATACACTTCAGTTTAGTCTCTTTACATCAAGATGAAACTAGACAAGAATCAAGTGAAAAAAGAGTTTATCAAGATACGTGTCGTCTTACTCCTTTTAAGTAACAACATATTTGAGTGACAAACGGCTTTTTGCGGATATTCACTCCTTTTCTTACATCTTTTCGAGTTGCTGACGTGGAGAAAATTAGTAATTATAAAAGAAAAACTAGTAAAGGGCGACGTTCCTGCGCGTATAATGATGAAAGCTGTGGAAAGCGTCATGTTAGACATCCGCCTACTGTGTTCTTAAACCTTCAATCTGTTGTCCTTGGAGTTCAAATAGAATATTGTGATGCTAGTGCGTGAATCACATACGCGCACGTGCATCACGTACTATTTTTTGAAACACCTGTCATAAGAAGTTCCTTCTCAAAATGATAAAATTCAACGATGAGACGTCACAGTGAATGAGAAAGAAACTGGGATAAAGCGTAGTGGGGTCCAGGGGTGAAGCCGCGGGTGCAGGGGCAGAGCCCCCCGTGAGGAAAAACACCATACTATGAAGATTGACATTAGCCCAAGAATCTAGTCAACGTACATTCTTTCTCGCTTCGAGAATTTCGGGCGGTACACAGTTTTCAAATTCATCCTCACTTTCACTCATCTTTAAATTTGGACACTGATAATTACACTTTATCTGTCAACACTAAACTTCGTGAACATCATATTGTCAGAGTCCTACCGCGAATGTGAATGCTGTTTTGTGTGCCGATATTTAACGAGCAGTACGTATTAGTACTGCATCAGAAGTAAACTGGTAGAATGCCTTTCGTTGATTGAATTATTGTGTCATTTGTTAACAAACACTTCAAGCTGGTATATCGCCAGTACTACGCTAATTGAAAGCGAAACTCCTGTGCCGATATTTGTCATGTAATGCATATCAGTACTACGCCAGTAGAAAACCAGTACAATGCCAACCTTTGGCTGAATTATTACGTCAGTATTTTACCAGTAATGTGTATCAGTACTGCGCCAGTATTTCGCTAATACTGCTAGTCAGTACATTACTCAAAAGCAGTACTTGTATTATTCTTCGATTACAACTGGCTAATGTCCATATTTGTTCTCTGGGGTACTATATGGGTCTCCAGTTAGGAGATTAAGAGCTATCCACTAGGACTACAATTCTCTGAACTTTCAAGATGCCTCGAGATAATTAATTTGCAGGCCTAAGTGTATTTTGTATAGAGTAGGTGAGAATGCATTGACGCACTGAGTGTGGGAATTGACCTAAAAAACAGCAATATTCACTAAACCCACTTCTCCTCGCTAGCCAGAAATTGAACCCTGAAATGCTTGCGCATTGCTTCAAGACGACAGCCAATATGATCATTATGCCGTGTTCCGGCATCCTGCTGTCTGTGCCAATCTGGACTTTATCACCTGTCTGTTCCAATCAAGTTGTACGCCTTCGACATGATGATTGGGACAGGTTGGTTACCGCTGTGGATTTTGAGGCTTCCTCAACGGAGCTGCCTCTCTAAATGTCAATCATCTCAAAGTCCCTGGTAGATAATTAGTCCGGGGCTATCCCTCCCATGCAGCGGAAGGGTAGCAATGTGGCGCGCTGGCTCACACCTCAGATCTGTGGCCTTTTTTGACACGCCTGCTGCAGGTCAATAAGCAAGAAATAGAAGAGAAATAGGCCCGACAGAGATAGCATCTCGCCGCTTCGTCTTTTTCCTGACTCTGCAGGACACCGACCCCACCTTGAGGTGTTTTCATCAAAGATCTAACCAAAGACATCACTCACATTCAAAAGCTCAAGATTAAAGTAATAATGAATCCTATAGGATTTTCTGAGATACGCAGAATTACATCTAAATTTATCACTATAATTCATAGAATTGCTTATACAGTCCAAGTGACTGTACACTGAAGTTGCAAAGTGATTGCAGTGATTGCGAGGTGAAAACAGAGTTATTGCAATGAACGTAACATCCCGGTCGCAGGAGTCGTGTGAACGTGTAACCTCCGGAGAAAGGGCATTTAGGATTTTTGTTCTGATAGTGACAGGTGATTTTCCAGTTGAAAATATGAACGTAGAAATACACGCAGAGCTAAACGTTGCCGTACATGTGAAAATCTAGAGCAATCTCGTGAAATTCAGGTGGTATTTGGATACAAGGAACAGAACATTGAAGCTTCACATAGAATATTGCGTGAAATTCTACGTGAAATTTTTGAAATTTTTGTGTACTTAAAATCTTAAGACGACCATTAGAGCTGTGGAATGAGACAGGATGTTGAAATGTGTAGTTTTCAGATGCTAGTGTTGTAATGTTGCCTTTCATGCATTACAATTTTATCTCAAATGTATTGCAATTTTACAATATCGCATAGAGTCGCCGTATTAAAATGTTTGTAAACCTACAGTACTAGTATTGCAATTTTCCTTACAATAAAGTGTTTGCAACTTTAAATCACGCTTGTATTTTAGAATTATTGTATATATAATCCCAAAAATTGTTGACAGTGTACTGAGACCATACTAGTTTTTATACGCCACTAAAAATTTGATGGTTGGCGCGGTACTGCCTAAGTATTGTCCCAGTACTGAGTCCAAGTGCTGGCTAACAGCTAACTTAGGAGATATGACGAGGATTTGGTCGGTACTGTTTTCATACTGCTGCAAAATAGAGTTCAAGTGCTGGCGAACAGAACACTTGGGCGTCCTACCAACGGTTGGTGTGACTAGCTTTGTGCTGTATCAGTACTGAGTTCAAGTGTTGGCGATCATCCGATTTGGGAGTTCTGCTGACGGTTGGCAATTTTTGAGGTACTGCCAATGATTGTCAAGATGTGTTGTTATTTTTCGGAATGCAATTTTTGAAACTGGTAAAAAAAGTATTATATTTCGGTTTTTCGCAACAGATTTTAACCTCGTGATAGAGTAATGGTTAAGAGCGTCGACTTGCGAGCGTTAGTTTCAGGTTTAAGCGTAGGTTCGAATCCTTCCAACGTGCGTCCGAAATTTCATTTGTTACATAAGCGTTGAAAATTATAACTATCGATTATTTATAAGTATATCAATAATGTATCTGCAAAAGCGACGGCATTAGCTGAGAGGTGAATCTCTACTTGGGAAGAGTACAGACGTCAAGCCATTTCAAGCGCCGATGATAGCACTCGAATGGGTGACCATCTGCGACGTACGACCGGGTTGTGAATTCGCTGCGTTTTAACTAATGTCGAGCGGGACGTTTGGTGTCGAGAACGATTGTGTGGATTCGATAGGTATTTCCTTCTTCCCTGACTAAACGTCCAGGCAAATGCGAGTACTTCTCATAAAGTCGGATGCAGTTGAGGGTTATCGTTGGTTGTGATTAAATTCACATAATGATTCTAAGCCCACCTAAGTAAAAGAAAAATGTTCACAGGCTTTGGAGGGCTACGGGGCTCAAATGGACCAACCTTACAAGACAATAATAATATATCTGCAAATGAAGCATGTGGCTGAAGAAAATATATTTTTACAGTATTTTTTATAATTTTTGTTGGCGTATAAAAACTAGTACCATCCTAGCACCGATTTTCAGCCCCACCCGTGTTACCTTCAGTAGAAACGTCAGTACCGCCTCAGTCTAGACCTTTGGTACAGCCATTGTACCACCTGCAGTTCCGTCCCAGAACCGGTAACCAATTAGGTAAAATTTTCACTAAAGTGATACCAGTCCCATGCAGAAACCTTGATGTGGATTCAGTGGGGTTCTCGATAGTTTAACCCACT
Organism: Andricus quercusramuli; assembly: GCA_932178445.1. Classification (NCBI taxonomy): domain Eukaryota; kingdom Metazoa; phylum Arthropoda; class Insecta; order Hymenoptera; family Cynipidae; genus Andricus; species Andricus quercusramuli. Next base: position 91,246 of record CAKNXH010061497.1, read on the forward strand.
TCTAGTATGGCCCTGTTAATAGCCTGAAAAGCATCCCTGCGTGTCAAAAAAATGCTGAAACACTTGCAGGGAGAATGCAGAAGCCGGTCGTCCTTGGGTCGCTCCGTGTCCGCAGGGTGCACGAGACTTTCGCCGGATCATCGTATTGAATTCGCGCAGACTGTAACCACCCATCTCACGGTCGTGAGAAGTGGTTACGGCTGAAATTTTACCGCGATTTCGCTGGGAGCGGATGCAATTTTTCAGATTAGCACCCGCTCCCGGCGAAATCCTGCGGTTGTCCTTATGACAAACTTTCAACTATATATAT